>RJWJ010003476.1:0-85958 GCA_004363605.1 Indri indri | reverse complement strand
TGACAGGGAACTTAAACCCATCATCAAATCATTCACCAGCAATCACTCTGTGCTAAAAAGTTAGAAATAGAACACATCTGAAGGCCGGGTGTGGTGGCTCACACCTGTAATCCTGGCACTCTGGGAGGCCAAGGCGGGAGAATTGCTTGAACTCAGGAGTTTGAGACCAGCCTGAGCAAGAGCGAGACCCCGTCTCTACTAAAAAATAGAAAGAAATGATCTGGACAACTAAAAAAATATATATATAGAAAAAATTAGCCGGGCATGGTGGCGCATGCCTGTAGTCCCAGCTACTCGGGAGGCTGAGGCAGGAGGATCTCTTGAGCCCAGGAGTCTGAGGTCACTGTGAGCTAGGCTGACACCACGGTACTCCAGCCTGGGGGGCAGAGCAAGACACTGTCTCAAAAAAAAAAGAAAAAGAAAAAAATGAACACATCTCAAACTTAGTAATTAAAACCATGAGCTAGATAAGTTTCTGAGGATGGAAGCACAGAAAGGTTAACACTTTACTTGTTGAGTAAGATGCAGAGTATGGTGATCAGCTACTCGTGAATTTTAGGTGGCTTGCTCATGACATGCTTAACTGAAAGGAAATAACTTGTTCATGTCATCCAATGAACAATCTTGGCCCCAGCTCCTTACCGAAGATTAGACCAAATACTTGGCATTTTAAACAAACAATACAGCCCTTTTAAACACTTTGACTCTTTCTCAGATAAGCAGTTTTGAGTAATTACCCAAAATTACGATCCTATTCACTGAAATCAGTTTCCAGAAATAAAAGAGTAAGATTGAACTAAGTATACAAAATTATGGAATTGAAAAGAGAATTTGGGAAATAAACATCTAAAAATAAACCAGTATGGTTAAATTGGTTTTTAAAATTAACATTGGTAGTGGGGCCGAAGAGTTACAAATAGCAATAATTGCAGAGTAAAGCAAGACAACACGGAAAAACAATACGGTAATGTAGGAAAGCCAGAATGCTACAAATAGCTCTCAAGAAGTTATCCTGAATATAAAACTATTGTGCAAAGTTTCTAATCATGGTCAGAGTGCCTACATTTGCAAATAGCTCTTTGCCCTTAAGAAACAATAAAACTGAATATTGTAACCATTTAAAGCATGCAAAGCTGAATGCTATGTTGCACATACAATGCGAAATGTAAGTTCTAGCACTGATTTTTTGGTGCAGAAGAAATGACGTCAAGTTTCCAGGTCCCAATTAAGAAATAATGAAGAATGAAGAAAAAATTAATAATTAACTTTGTCTGCATTCCAATTTCTGTTTTTCAAATTTTGGTTTAAAATATAAGCTCTGATACATGCTTATGTTAGATGAATATCCAACAGTTCAGCAAAAATTATTCAATTTTATTGCATTTTGGCAGTTTATTTTTCTTACACCTCACTCTTCTCACTCTACCTTGCCTATCTGCCTCCCTTAGATTTTGAATTTGCACCCCTCGAAATAGGCTGAGTCAGATTAAAACAGATGCCAGGGCACAAATCTATGAAAAGCAATCAAACCAGAGTAAATCAGTAAAATGTAAACTTGTTCTACTCCCATAAAGTAGAGCACATCACCCAGTGTAGGTTTTTAAAAATATGCCCCTCTAAAGCAGATTTCTCTGTTCAGTGTTTTTGTGATGTGCAGTTCCAGCTAAAAATGAGTAGTCGCAGGTGAAATTCAGAAGGCATTTAATGCATAGTTTAATGTTTACCAGTGGGTGGCTGATTTAACTTTAGTATCTAAATTTTAAATTCTTTAATATACAGCCTTTCAGTAGATTATCTGGTTTGGGAAATCCTAAAATCTAATTAAAAGTTATGATTTAAAATTTTTTAATTTTGATGATTCTTTTTCAAAATGCTAATTCAATTTTGGCTAATGGAAGTGAAGTAGCAGAAAATCAGCTTCTACTTAAAATGAAATTGATGGAAGCGTACTATCTCCTTTCCCCTTCCAGATAAGTGTTACGTGCCTTCCTAATGTTTGCAGGGGCCAGGGCAAGAATACAAATTGAAGCCTTTATAATATACATCTGAGGATTTAAAAGTTTTAAATCAATCTAACGAACTAATAAAATATGTTTTATTCTCCTACTTTGACAAATATACATTCATAAAGACCTGAAAGTCCTGGTTCAAATATAAAATTCTTGGATCCGTGGAAGTTTATACTGGAACATGACACATGGTAAGGAAAGCAAGCTTCTGGGCTTTGGTCCCAGGCCTGCAGTTTCTTCCTTCTCTTCCCAGCCCCAGCTCCATCCCAGGCTCAACAGGAGAACCAGCCAGCCTGCATATCCCAGCTTCCGACACATCCTGCAAACAGCAGTACTTTGGTCATCCCTCAGATAAAATATAACCACTGGAGCTTCAGCTCCAGTGAAGAGAAAGCAGAAACCAACAAAGCTGGTAAAAAGCGTAAGAATTTCTTACGAGCAGGCTCCCGACCTCTCTCTCCACACAATGCAGTTGAGCATACGGGAAAGATCACTTTGTTTTGATTAATGGGAGAAAAAAGATTTGTGTGATTAGTCTTGGTACAGCAACTGTGGTACAGTTTTGGTACTTTGTGATATGAATTTATATATTTTTTTTATCACTTTCCTCCCTTAAATAGTGTTTTCTCTGTCTTTCTGTGTTGTTCTGTCAGAAAGAGGAGTACTGGATAAAGTTCCCTCTTGTCTTGTTTTATGTCCTTAAGAGTTTGTCTTGTGTCCACGTGAGAGCCCTTCCTCTTGGTCTTGACCATTTGGGGGATGTAAATTGTTGGGTTGTATTCAGTGACCAGCATAAAAATCACTGGGAACCTGAGAATTCTTTTGTTCTGAACAAACACTCAGGAGTATTTGTCATAAGAAGTCTCATTCATAAGGGACTTTTGTTGTCTCAACCTTTGTTGCTATCTTAGCCTATTTCTGGCCACAAAAATAACCCAGTTTCTTTGTCAATTGTCTCCTTAACCATGGCTATTCTAAGACTTTTTGTCATCCACAGACTATTATTATTTTACTTTGATTCTTCTCAAAAATCAGTTCGTAATTGGCTCTAGTCCAAAATTTTCTTTTTTAAGAAAATTTATAGAAAAGGGTTATTAATAGCTCATGACAAATTGGTAAAGTATATTTTTCTGAGCAATTTGAAGCATTTATTTTTCTCTCTAGTTGATTTTTTCAAAATTTGGAAACAATTTGTAAGTAGTCTTATTTTATGGCAATACAGTTATTTGCATAAGTTTAATAAGAATGTATTTTCTTTTATAACAGGATAGAATTAGTGATGCTGGTTATTTTACCAAAGCTTTGACTGGAATGGTGTATTTTCAGATGTGCCCGGGCTGCTTTGAGAAATTAGGCTGACTTTATAAGGCCAATAAACAGCCCTCTGGAAAAACTGGCCTAATTTGTAACATTTCCTGATCAGCAGTAAGTGAAAAACCTCACTTTCTGAGAGGTCCAGAAACCCCAAGTTGCTTTGGGATCTTAAGAAAAGAGGAATTTACCTAATTCATACAGGTATCTACAGGCACAGATAAATCCTTGGTTTGACTTGAAATGCTTTTAAGTCTAACCTGAGATTCCTTATGAAAAAGTTCCAGCAAAGCCAATTTAAAAAAAATGTCTGTATGGCCAATAACTACACTTGTTACACTTTATGCAAATAATCAGGCCAAGTATAATGAGACTAAAATTTATTTTGCAAAATAAATTGGTCCTACTATGATTTTTCTTTAGTAGAAATGGGAAACTGGAAATACATGTTTCAGAAGAAATTATATTTAACACTAAACCCATTATTAGATCCTAGCCTTGTCCATTGTTTTTAAGTTTTATTTGCCTACACTTTGAACTCAATCCTAAACTCTTTTCTGGCTACAACTCACCAAATAACGTTTTCAAATTTTTCTTCCATTTTGCTAACTTGGACTCAATGAAATTGCCACTACTTTCTCCTGAGGCCCTGCAAGCATGCCTTGCGACATACAAACTCCAGGCAAGAAAAATCTGTGAGATTGCCACTGCCTGCTTCCACTTTAACTGAAGATGCTTCAAATTTAAGATCTAGACAGTTCAGCTGAATGGCTTACCAGACTCTAAGAAAACTGGTTTATGAACTGTTCCAAATATTAATCTTTGTTTTCCTTCTATTTGAAAGCTCATCTGCAATGCCAGCTCCTGGAATGTGACACAGCTGTTCAACTGAACTGATCTAGTCACAAGATTAGGAGACTGACTAAAGAAGATATGGGATGGTATGTTTCCATTTGCTCTTTTTCCATTTATCCCAATTTGGTTTGGTTTTGTTTTTTTAATCACTCCTTTGTCTGTCTCTAACAACCTCTAACCCAAATTTCTCTAAAGCAGTCAGCTTGGCTTCTAATATGTGAAACTTTTTAGTTTCAAAATGAGGACTGAAAGAAATTAGAAATATTTTACCCCAAAATATATTTCTTTGACATATTTCGAGATGGCTGCCATGAGTCTCGCAGGTAGAGGTAACACTGCAAAGCTGTCTTTTGTGAGGGGAAATTTATATCTGTAAAGAATGCAGCCAAGTCGTTCCTTTCCTGATTTAGAAAAATATTAACTGAGAGCCTGACACCTTTAAAGGTTTGATAAAAAAATTTGCCGTCTATTCCCTCTGAGGGCTGCTACCAGTAAGGTTTCAGTTATATAAGAAGACCAGCACCTTGGCTAGCTACTCAAGCCTCTTCCTTTCTCCCTCCCAAAACCTGTTTTTCTGCTTTCAAGACCCCGTTCTTTATGAACATCTTTATCTCATTGAGGAATTGAATCTTCATTCGGAGGATTCCCCTATATACACATTAAGTAAATAAATCTGCATCTTCTTCCTCCTATTAATCAATCTGTCTGGTGTCAGTGATTTTTCAGCAAACCTCGCAGATGGCAAGAGCCTTTGCTCCCTGCATTCTACACCCCTGCTGCATCAGTGTGGGTCTGTTTGTCTGGAAGAGAGAGCACTAACAATCTGTTATTCTGCTCTCATTTTGGCTCAATTTTTGAGCAAAAAGATCTGTATGTTTGCGAAGTGGAAGAGTCTCAACTTAGAACAAGAAACCATCTTAGAAAAGTCTCTAAAACCAAAAATGATCATACTTTACCATTGGAGGTTAGAAATATTCTTAACTGCAGGCAGGGAAAATGAAATAAGACTTCCAGAAAGCATTAGCCTACACGAAAAGTCTAATTGATCTTACTCATTGCTTTTTTTTGAAGTTCAAAGTTAATTATTCCAAGAGATTTTCCCTCTATCACTAAAAAATGGCTATAGAAATCATTATATACATAGCCACTGTTTTTGGAGTAGAGGCTGTTATAATAAGAACGACAAAGCTATCTGTCTAGTATTCTTCCACTCATAAAGCATCATCAAAACCACAGACTTTCTGTCAGTTATTTTAAAAGATATAATTTTCCCCAGAAAATTATAGAAAAGAATTTACTCAGCACCCAGATTTTGTTTTCTAAATATTATTCTCAACTGAAGGGAATTTGGGCTTCTTGGAAAAATGGCCAACTCTAGAGGAGAGGGAAAAAAAAGTACAAGGTGAGCCTGGAGCACCTTGTAGTACCAGAAAGTGGGGAAGTACCAGAAAATGGGGAAGTACTCCAAAGAACAAAAGAACGAGGGCACGTCAAAGGGACAAATGAGCTAAACTGCAAAAGCTTTTGATGACCAAAACTGGAACAATTTGAGCAGCAAAATAAATAAACTAGCATTGTATTATTGCCCAAAGTATAAAATAAATATACATGAGTCCATAGTGACATAAATAAATGATTGAGTGAATGAATAAATAGATAAATAAATAAGAAAAAAGAGACAAATCTCCACAAACACCCCACTCCCTTGGGTGTGGGATGGACCTGCTTCCAAACAAGAGTATGGAAAGGGACAGATAGTAGCTTTACGTTGAAACCTGGCAAACACTACCTTAACCAAGTCATCCTGATGGACATCACCAGTGATGAAGTCATGTTGATATCACTTACCCCTTGATATGATGTGATGAGAAAGACATTCCACCTCTGTGGTATGCTTTCTGAAAACCCATAACCCCCCGAGTAAAACGTCAGACAAACTCAGAATGCAAGACGTTACAAAATACCTGACCAGTACTCCTCAAAACTATCAAGATCATGAAAAACTCAGTTTCTCAGAGGAGATTGAGAAGAAATAACTGCATGTAATGTGCTATCTTGGATGTGATACTGGAAAAGAAAAAGGCTATTAATGGAAAAACTGGCCAAAGCTGGGTAAAGCCTGGAATGAAGCTAATAGTAATATAGCAATCTTGGTTTCTTAGTTTTGATAAATGCAGAGGAAGACAAGAAGGGAAACTGAAACTGGGGAAGGGCTCTGTGGGAACTCTCTGTACCAGCTTTGCAATTTTCTATAAATCTAGAATTATTCCAAAATTAAGATTTAATTTTTAAAATGTAGAGTTTTAAATGCTTCTTTATATGTATGAGAAAAAGTTCAGAATTTTTAGTTCCTTACATTGTCACTAGAAACAGGTATTTCTGTCCTTCATTGATATAAAATCTAAAAGTTGACCCTCATTTGTCAAGCAATTTCTTGATAAATCATAGTGTGATACATGCCATGCATGGCTGATGTTTCAAAGTGCAACCAGACTTTCGGTACCAATAACTGAGGCATTTATGTCAGTGTTGTTTACACAACAACAAAAATGGCGCTTGACTTACTTAAGCTATTTAAACCTTTACACAGTAGCTGTAAACAAATTTTTGCATTTGGACATTTTGTATGTCAAAAATATGAAATTTTATTTTGCATATCAAAATTCATTCATTCAACAAAATTGATGCTAGAAACAAGAAAACAGACAATGTGGTTTCAACTTCCTCTCAACTTCATTCCTTACTGGAATTCTGAACTTACGTAAAATACTCTTTTCCAGTGTCATAGAGATGCAAAAATGTTGGTAGACTAGGATATCAATTATAAAGTGCTTTCCAGTTCATTATAGTTATTAGTTCTCGTATCACAGAATAGTTCATCATATTTATCACTGGTTGAGTGTTTACATTGTTCCAGGTGCTGGGCCAAGAGTTCTGCAATCATTATTGCATTTATATATACATTAATATCAACATCCCCTTCATGTGGATTATTTTTATCTCTTTTTTACCAGTGTGAAGCCGAAGCCTAAAGAGGATAGTGTTTGATCATAGTCACACAACTAGTAAGAGGACGGAGCCAAAATTTGAACCCAGATTTGTGGAATTCCACAGCTCAGGTTCTGGCCTGCCATTTTATACCATCGCCCTTCCTGGGACAATGAAGATGGCTGAAAGATGACAGCAAGGTCACAAGGTGAGGAGACCAAGGGCCTTGGTGCCACTTTGACATATTTATGTCCTTATGGTGCCTCGAGCCTATGTCTACTGTGGACCTTACCACATTGATTTATTTTTAAGTCTTTAAAGGAGTTGCATTTTATTCATCTTTTTATTCTTCTAATGTCATGGACATTGCCTGGAATATAGTTGATGTTCAATACAAACTCCAGTTGTAAAAAGAAACTATTATGGATATATCACAAAATGTTATATTAGAAAAATACAAACTGCTCATAATTCATCCTATGTCTGTTATCCTACCCCCATAGGAAAGACAGGGGTCATTTATTCACTGAAATCATAGGGTGATGATGATGGTGACAGTTACTGCGGTCTACCTTAGTCCATGCTAATCTCTAATGATATCCTCTCAGCTTGGATATTACTGCCACTTGGAAGCCTCTTCTGATTCCCCAGAACTGGGTCAGATTTCCCTCCTATTGGACTATCAGAGCACTTTTCGCTCTGTATGTAATTCACTATTGACTTTCTATCTTTTCCACTAAATCGAAAGCTTATTGAGTCTTGATTACCGCTATACTCCTAGCACCTAGCACCATGCCTAAAGTACAGTTATATAATCAATATATATTTGCCAAGACAATCCATGGCAAGTTTTAGATTCTAGAACCTTAAGTGAAAATTGTATGGTCTATGACCTGTTAAGAAGAGTATGATGGAACTATCATTACTCACCAATTTGCCTCCTACTGAGATCAAAAGTTGAGGCTTCCCCTGAGACAAACGAGTGAGGATATTTTAATATATATCAGACAAGACGTAAGTTGTCTTGGGATTGAGATGTTTCATAAGGTATAGAGATGCCCAGCTGGAGGTGGTCCAGCAGTGGCATCAGTGGCCAAAGGAGGGCATTTCTGCCCTGAATGAGAAGTTCTCCATCTCTGGGGTGATCCAGGTACATCCTTGGATTATGTGAACCTCAACAGGACTTCAGTCTTGCCTGGTGTCTGGTAGCAGAGGGAATAAGTTGTTATTTCCTTTGGAGCTCTCTAGAGCTCCAAAAATATGACAGCTAACGCCTTGAGAAGCTATTCACACAAGACGTCAGAGCAGTACTTAAATAATTCCATTAAATTTTGATTTTTGTCCTCTGGATTTTCTCATCTTGGGCAACATGCTATTGGGTGTTTTATGAAAGATTCCTCTACTTCCCCCTTTCACTTCATTAATGCAACCAGCGATATTCAGAGAAGCACCTTGCTGAACTCTCTGCCTGGCACTGGTGTGGACAGACGCTGCTTTGGCGATCTGGGCTGACCCGGCCTGTCTCCTAAGAACTCCTCCTCCTCTGGCCCCTGGACCAGGCTTCCATGCTGCTGTGGGCGTCCTTGCTGATCCTCGGTAAGTGGTGGAGAGGAGGCCTGCACTCCCCGTGAAGCCTGAGCCTCACCATGAGCAAAAAGCCTTTCCTCTGGGCTGCTGAAATCACGGATTTCAGAATAATAGCAGGAAACGAACAAAGGGGGAAGATTTTCATTATTGGTAAGAGAGAAAAAATAACAATTGATTTCCAAGGTATGTTCTTCATCTACTTTTTCTTTTAATTACCTATGGAAAATTCCTCCTACCCCAAAGCAGGCTTAATTCATGTTTTCTATTAAAAAATGGCAGCTACATTCAGTTACCTCCCTAAAACACAGATCCCGAGGACCCAGAGTGAAAGATGAACTGAGTCCCTTGTAAAGGACCATATCCTAATAATCATGAACTGAGGTAGAAATGATCTTCTGCTGAGAATAGCTATTTCCTTCTCTGTATCCTAAGATCAGATCTGCTCTGATGTTTGCAAAGAGTATGAGCAGAGAAGAAATAAGATGGTTTCCCTTTGATTTTTTTCTCCCTGCTTCTGTGAAACTTGTGGATATTTGTCCAAATGAGGCACTGATTTCCTAGTGGCTAAAGCTGGGGAATTAAAGAATGGTCAGTCTTTTGTACATTGCGTATTTATTGAGCATGTTTGTCTTTTTCCCTCCTGTACCCCAGGCCCTAACTAAGAGAAGAGTTATTGGTGTGATTGGCACATGACGGGAGCTCAGTGAATAGTGATTTTATACTTAGCGTAGCACAGTGCTGGGCACCAGCGAGGAAGCAGAGACCTGGAGGACACAGCCTCTGCCCTCAAGAGCAGATTGGGACATCAAAGTACAAATGCAAGAACATTTGACTTGACAGTACAAGAAAAAAATTACACGATGGGTCATAGGATAACATGTGATGATAATAATTAATTTTTACAGGAGATTTATCGGGGTTATAGAAAAAAATAATTAGTTTTCGCTGAACACCTGACTATGTCTCATATACTCTTCTAAGGGTATTCCATGTATTAATTTATCCAATTCTCCAACAATTGATGAGCTCGAACTGTTATAACTCCCATTTACAAAAGAGGAAACTAAGGCACAGCGACTTCAGCATTGTGCCTAAGATTCAAACCCATAATCTGACTTTGGAAACTATGCTTTTAATTACTACCCCCTGCTGTATGTCTAATTTTGAGTTCCAAATACGCTATGGTAGTAAGTGTCTGAGTCAAGAGAATAGGGAGGGTGCCTTCAGCCCAGAGGCATCTGAGGTGGTTTCACAAAGGAGGTGTGATTCGTCAGGGCCTTAAAGCACAGGTGACTTGACTTTGCTTGGTACTGAAGGAAGACTCTTCCAGGCAAGAAGACGGTAGAGCCAGATCCCAGCAGCGGCCCTATATTTAAAAAAAATAAGAACGACAGCCACCATCGAGAACTTACTAATTTAACTCATTATAGAAATACCATAAGAAAACTGAGACTGGAAAGTCCGTGTGGTTTGCCCAGGGTCACACAGCTAAAATTCAAACCAGGCTTGAGTCCACAACCTCAGCTTCCGGCCACTGTTAGTCGACTTCTCTGAGGTGGATGCAACTGGATGTGTTTCCCTTCCTCTTGGTTGGAAGTAGAATGCAGGTGTGTGGCCTCTCTGGGGGAATGTTCTGGGCCTCCTTGCCCGCACTGATGCCTGGCTCTCAATTCTCTTACAGCTCTAGTCAGTGGACAATCTGGTAAGTCCCTCTTTTCTGTTGTCTTTTATGTCTCTAGATAACCTAATAACTATCTTTTATCTCAAATACTTGTAAGAAGAGGCCTTGTCATCCTCTCACCCTTTCCCTGAGGGCCAAGAGATGTGAAGACATCAGCTGCTGCGGAGACTCTGAACCTAAGAATCAGGCGATGCAGACGTCGCTCTCTTGGACCAAACCCACCACTGTGCTGCATAAACACAGGGGGCCTGGAATACGTGGCACGGAGTCCACAGGAGGAAGAGGTGCCCCCTGCCTGGTGTGGGATTCCAGCCACTCCTGATGGAATGCAGGGAGTCCTGAGAGGGGAAGGGTAGAAGCAAGCTGTTCCTTCAAAGGAGGAGTCTGGGGCTCCAAGAACTTTGTCCCCAACCATGTGTGACCAATTTATCCCAAGCATCAGCATTCTATGTAGACACTCTTTTCTGCTATTAGCTCAAATCATGATGACACCGAGCCCTCATACGTCCTACTGCTCAGCAGAAAGCCCAGTCTGCTGCTGGGGGCCGCCTCACAGGTGTTTTGGCCATCTGTGGGGAGCCTACTGGGAGCTGCTGGCTGTCATCCTGCTGGAGCCAGCAGGGACCACGGCCCCGTGGTGCACACCGTCTTCTGTAGTTTCTCAGTCTGCCGGGCTCCCCCGTGGTGCCGTGGACTCAGACTGTTTCCCACACATCGCTGCCTAACTGAGACAAGACTGTAACTTGGCAAGACTTTGCTAATGGTTCTAGGATGAGGAAATGAAATACAGAAAGTGTCTTATGTCAGCCATTAGATACAGTTAATCTCAGAGCCCATCAGCTCTGTCCCAACCACATGAAGGCACTGGAAAGGTGTGTCTCCTCCTGGCCACCTGCACATAGGAGGGGCAGCTTTCTCAGATCAAGAGCAATCCAGCTGCATACACCAAAGGAAGGGATTCTCCTTCCCTGCAGTAGAAGACCTACTGCCCACACCCCCCTTCCCTAGCTCCAGATGCCTCTCAGGACCGTAGCTGGTGGGGATTTCTATTCTCTTCAAGAGAAACACAGCTCTATTCCCACTGGGAACACAGAGTATTCTGTCCAAACCTTTAAAGAGAAAACTTTTTTTAAAGTCTGAAGAAACACATAAATGTTCTATATTTCCAAACAGATATTTAGCGTCTTCATTTAAAACATGTATTCAGGTTACTTTACAGTTTTTGCTCCCAAACAGAGGGAAGGCATTTTATTTACATTTGGTTATAACTAAAAGACCTATTGGGGAAGTTCTTCCAGAAAAAGGTAAGAATATCTAAAGCCTGAAGTTTTAAAAAGGCAATTGCCTATAAGCCCTTAAATGTAGACAGTCCTTATTTGAGTATAAAAGGTCCCAAGAAGAAAATACACTCACAGTGATTCTATTTACAATTTTATAGTAAACACCACACCCCAAAACTGAGATTTTATTTTTGAAAGTTAATACAAATGGAGACCGGGGAGACGGTGTGGCATCCCAAAGAAAGAGAAGGGGGAATGCCACCTCTGAGGCCAAGTGGCTTGCCGATTTTGTGGGGACAAAGAGAAGGGGGAAAAAAATTGTGATCATTGTGAGAAACTGCTGCATCCATTCCTTTCTTTCTTCTTGGCAGCAAGATGATTGCGGCAGGATGTCAAAGCCCAAGATTTGGCTCTCCTGTCTGTCTTTAGAGAAGGAATTATCGCAGGAGATGAGACTCTGCCCCTGGAATGTGGCTGAGGCCTGACATTGCTGCTGCCCAACCAGGTCGATTCGCCCGCTGCCCAAGAAGCAGCCAATACGCAGCATCAGCAGGTTTTACGGCGGAGAAAGAGCCTTTATTCTGCATAGGGCTAAGTGGGGAGACAGGAGAAATTTCTCAAATCCAGACAGGGTTTTTAAGGATAGTTTGGCAGGCAAGGGATTAGGCAATTAGGTTCATTAATCGGGGCAAAATTATAGGGGTGTAAAAATCATCTGCTTGTGTTGTTTCAGTCCCTGGGGTCACAATTCCGGGTGAGTCGGTTTCTTGGTGTGGGCCGATGGTCTGGGTGGGCCAATCGATCCACTGGAATGCAGGGCCTCAAAGATATCTTAAAAAGTACGTGTAGGTTTCAAAAAGGTGATATTATCTATGGAGACAGTTAAGAATCTTTATGGACACAGCTATGGGGAGAAGTTAAGAATCTTTGTGGTCACCAGCTGTGTGGCTTTGGGGTAGCAATTATAGAGAAGCAAAACAGGGGGACAGCGACTAATTATTGTCATTATTTTTAGCTAGGCCCTTACCATAGTTCTTGCCCTGCACCTGTTTTTGACTTGGGTGAAGGGCGGTTTCAAAACGCACAACCTACTGTTCACTCAGGAACTCTGTAAAAACAGATCCTCAAAAGTAATTTTAAGAGAGTAAGATTTACATGCCTTTTCCATCTATTCGGCTCTTTTCAGAAGCTGTGCAAAACAAAACTCCTGCAGGGTGCCTGTTAGTGAGAGAACTCACGGGATTGATCTTTAACTGTTACTAGGAAATTGCGAGATTATTTTCCTGTTAATTTTGTAAGGCCGCCCCTTGCACAAACCCAAAATGAGTCCAGCCTAGGTGCCTTACTTGCGGCTCAGAAAGCCAATTACCGAGATGAGTATTGCCAAAGAAGGAAGGGTTTTATTGTAATTGATGTCAGCCAGGAGACGGAGATAGTTCTCAAATCTGTCTCTCTGACTGACTAAGGGCAAGGGCTCTTATAGTAGATTTTGAAATGCAGATCAGGTCGCGTGGGGTTTGAAGTCATGGGGTCTGCAGGTGGTCTGGTTCGAGAGTCAGCTGTTGGTGAGGATGGTGAGTCATCAGGAAGTCCCGTGGAGAAGTTAGTTAATCAAGAAGATTAAAACGTTTTATTCATTAGACTTGACTGATCTGAAAGTCTGAGATATTGGGGAGAGAACAAAAAATAACTTAGGGAGGAGGTCATTTTATAAGGTCAATTACAACACCTTTACAAAGAGAAATTGTCTTTGTAAACGAAAATTTTCTTACCAAAGAAAAACTTGTGCTCTGTTTTTAGAGTTTTTCCTGTTTCTGGTGCTTCTCAATGGCCTTTAGTTCAAAATAATTCATATGCCAAAGAAGCAAATTTGGGGGTGGCATATTCTGGTACCCTGTACACACAAACCCTCATCTTAGAGAGGTATCTGTAGCATGAGGAGCCTGGGTGGGAGTCCAGGAGAAATGCATTTACCAATTATCTACCAGAGGACCAAGTCTACCAGAAAAGATAAGAGGATTTGTGAGCCTCCCATCATCGATTAATGATGAATAGATCCTGCTAGGTTTGCCTTCTGAAAGGCCAATCTGCTCCCGCAGACCCCTGAGCGGCCCAGGGTTGAAATGAGTACACCTGGAGGCTCTGCAACCTGGGGAAACAGCAGCCCTCCCTGGAGGCCACTTAGGGGTTCTCCAATGCCAGATGCTCCAGTCTATCCCAGACAAACCACAGTGGCTGGGACTGCAGGCACCTCCACCTCACACCCATCTCTCCTCTCTTCCTCAGCAACTGCACACAAACCTGTGATTTCCCTCCATCCTCCATGGACCACTGTCTTCCAAGGAGAAAGAGTGAATCTGATTTGCAATGGGTTTCACTACTCACCACAGAGAACAAAATGGAAACGCTGGTATTCGGGGAAAGAAATAGTAAGAGACACCCCAGGAGACACCCTCGAGGTTCGTGAATCTGGAGAGTACAGATGCCAGACTCGGGGGGTCAACCCTAAGTAACCCTGTGCACTTGGTCTTTTCTACAGGTGAGAAAGAAAGTGAATTAGTTAAAACTTTAGAAATGGTTTTGGTTCATCTTAGCTCCCTGGAGGTTTAAACAACTGGGGTCCTTCATTCCTCCCTAACCCTTGACTTCAGCTATTAATACTTTCAGTTTCACATTCTCCCTAATTGTCTACCAGCGTTTTCCAAACCACTATTGGAGCTTGAGTTTAACTGTTTAATATTAATCCACATTCTTGTAGACGTACATAGTCAAGGAAATGAGTTAGTTTTGGGGATACAGAAATGAAGCTGTCTGAGATCCCGCCCTGTAGGACTTTACAGCGTCATCAGGGAGAAGATGACACGTGTACGAGTGTGCTAATGTGCTGAGCACAAGGCAGAAAGTGAAAAGTGCCATTGGAGTTGGAGGAAGGAAATCTCCAACCTCAGGCTTTTCATCCCCACCTGTTCTGCTATCCGCCCCTTCTTTATTCTTTCCTTTCTATCTGACGGGCATCAAGTTCCCACATCTCTTCCTGTCTAGTTTTGCCTCATTTAGAAACAATGATTTGCATCACTTCCACGGGCACGGCTCTATAGGAGTAGGCATTCATCGTAGACATCTAAGGGAGAAAGGACAGAGCTAACCTCACATTAGAATCTGAACAGCATGAGAATTTCCATAGAGGACCATATTCATTGTCCCTTGAACCTAGATTTGTGTCTGTGACAATAATCCTGCTGCACAGAATACTCTGAGGCATCGTAATAGTTTCTCGTAAAGTTCTCCAAATGCTACTTCGATAGCTCCTGCGCCGAGATTTGGTGAGCAGGTTGGTGTTAAATTTTGCCATATTCTGTAGTGTCGGGGATTTTGATCACACCTCCTCTCAGCTTTTTTCCCTCCATATCAGAATCTTACATTTTGAATCTGACCTTGAACGAGTGAATAGATGGGTTTGGGATTTATTTAGGAACTGTATCTGAAGCATGTCACACTGATTTGCAAGATGAGTGAGCTTGGATCAGGAGACTAAATCCTGTGGCAGAAAAAAGAAGAAAACAATAAAGCCTTTGTAATTCAAGAGACACAGAGGAGGGAGGTAGCAGGAGTGCCCTGAATTGTGATATCTTCTCTTTGTGTCATTTCCAGAACCCTTCATCCTGCAGGCCCCATATTCTGTGTTTGAAGGTGACACGTTGGTTCTGAGATGCCGGAGAAGGGGGAAAAAGAAACTAACTGCTGTGAAATACGTTTGGAATAGAAAAATTCTTTCTATTTCTAATGAAAGCCAGGATCTTCTTATCCCACAAGCAAGTTCAAATAACAACGGCTATTACCAATGCATTGGAGTTGAGGACAAAAATTACGTATTTAGATCAAATCCCAGAATGATCAAAATTCAAGGTAAACCTTTCCTTTCACATAGATTTGCTTAGGAATGTCGGAGTGGGGAAATTGAGCATGTAGGAGGGAGTTTATAGGTTAATATTGAAACTATGGCTAGATGAGAGGCGTTAAGTCCTTTAAGAGGCAGAGGAAGTGGGGTGACCGGACTTGAGTAAACCTGGGGAACAGAAGTGTGACCGAGGGCGCGGTAAGCTTGTCTCGCTGTGTGCTCAAGTTCCCTGGGATTGCGAGTCCAAGCCTGTCTCTCCCAGAGTGCTCAGCAGTCTCATGCTGGGAATCTGCTTTACCTTCTCTCTCTAGAATTATTTCCACGTCCAAAGCTGAAAGCCACAGTCTCTCAGCCTACAGAGGGGAATTCTGTAAACCTGAGCTGTGAAACACAGCTTCCTCCAGAGAGGTCGGACACCCCGCTTCACTTCATCTTCTTCAGAGACGACAGGGTCGTCCTGTCAGACTGGAGCAAGTCCCCAGAACTCCAGATCCCAACCACATGGAGAGAAAACTCAGGATCCTATTGGTGCGGTGCCGAAACAGTGAGCCATAGTGTCCACAAACGCAGCCTCCCACTACAGATCCAAGTGCAAAGTGAGTGTCGGAGAGCCAGGCGGCGGAGCAAGAGCCGTGGCATCTTCCCTGCTGCTCCTTGTCCCTCTGGCCCGGTGGGTGTGGGGACTGCCCGACAGAGATGGGTTTTGTCATCCTTACAGAAGCACCAGGCTTAGGCTGAGAAGTGCTATAATAAAAGCAATATGTGATTTCTTTTCCCCCTTTATTTCCCTAAAAACTCAGTCTTCCTTTGAAACTCTGTCACCTCGGAGTGAAAGCTGATTTGAGAGCTGTAGAAAACAGAACAAGAAAACAAGATGCCCTGCTACTGAGTTGGCAGATTCTAGAATGCCAGACCTTAGGACAAACAACTTAGAAGACAAGCATCATCTCTTACTATTCTATAGCAATAAACAATGTGAGTGCCTGCAACTTGTACAGCGGAAGAGGAGATATATACACGGAAAGACAAACGCAATAAAAACAGCTTTTCTTAGGTACCAAAGCAGAACTTCTGGAAATAGGTGTGGTCTGGCCCAGTGCCATGATAGCAACTGTTGCTATCACCTATCCCTCAAAACAAGTCTGACCACCAGCCAGGACAGACAGAACCCAAATGCTTCTCTAGGGTTAGTCCATTTTTCTCTCCTTGGGCCTTGTGTATCAGGATGGAAAGCTTACCACATTTAGTGATGTTCTAGGTCCAAAATCCATAGTCTGTTGGCCTCAATGCTAGTACCTGCTGAGAGTATATCTTAAAGTTACACAAAAAGTGACCCTATTCAACACTCCAGCCCTGCCCATCCTCACATCTGGCCCTCACCTGTTGTCTCATTTTTACGTAGGGATCCCCGTGTCTGGACTGCTCATGGAGACCCAGCCCCCAGGAGACCAGGCAGTTGAAGGGGAGGTGCTGGTCCTTGTCTGCTCTGTGGCTGAAGGCACAGGGGACACCATGTTCTCCTGGCACAGAGAGGACACGAAGGAGAGTCTGGGGAGGAAAACTCAGCGTTCTCAGAGAGCAGAGCTGGAGATCCCTGTCATCTGAGAGAGCCATGCCGGCGGATACTACTCTACAGCTGACAATAGCTACGGCCCCGTACAAAGCAGGGTGGTGAACATCACTGTGAGAGGTGAGTTTTAATCTCTGCTGACCTGATTTATTCTCAGCAAACTTTCCCAAATTAGGGGTGGGCACAGCTAATGACACCCTTGTGACTCTCCCTTTTCTGTTTTCCATTTTCTCATCCTCCGCTGAGATAGAGAATTTCTTCCATTAGAATATTAATAACTCAGCCAGGTCAGAGTAGGGTACCACAGTGAGGTGATGCTAGCCAGGAGCCATTTTGCCCCTTGGAAGTGATTTTGTGTGTCTGTGCTCTGATCCAGGACGTGTTATTCTCAAAGAGGAGCCTTCCCTCGTTAGCAATATTTGAGGGTGGGGCACAGTTCTGCCACCCGATAGTGTCAACTACACCTTTCAGTAAATCATCCACAGCACATCAGACCAGCATCCTCAAGTCAGACAGAACCAAAGGCATGAGGCATTTACTTCATTACCGTAGGCTTGAGGGATTCTGGGTAACCAAACTGTGAGCAGGTCAGGGAACTTAAAAGTATGAGAGAAGACACAGAGTCCAGTTTCGTCCATTGAGGAGACAAGCCTTCCTCAGGGATCCCCCAGTCCTAGCTCATATCCTTCTCTTCCTCTGTCTCCAAGAGGCCACACTGGACATCAGACAACACCCAAATGCTTGCCCAGGGTTAGTCCAGTTTTCTCTCCTGGGGCTTTGTGTGTGAGGATGGAAAGCTTATCACATTTAGTGATGTTCTAGGTCCAAACTCCGTAGTCTGTTGACCGCCCTCCCCTGTCATCGCTCAGCAACCTCAGCACTAAGGAAATGGTCTCTAGTGGGCATCAATTCCTTCTCTAGCTCAGGTTTAGCTGCATCTGCTATCCAATAAAGCTAGCTGTTATTGAAAAGTTACTGGAAAGCTAGATTTCCCTCCTCTCTTTTACAATAAAACTCCTCAAAAGAGTTTTCTGTACTCACTCTCTTTACTTTTCTCATATTCTTTCAAACCTACCACCACCTGGCTGGCCTTACTCCGCCCAAATGACTCTCGTGAGGATCACTAATGATCTCTGTGTTTGTTGCTAAGGCCAATGGAAAATTCCCAGTTTCCATTTTACTTGACCTATCTGCAGCTTTTTGTTTGTTTGTTTGTTTGTTTGTTTGTTTGTTTTTAAAGACAGTGTCTGGCTCTATAGCCCAGGCTAGAGTGCAGTGGCACAATCATAGCTCACTGCACCCTCAAACTCCTGGGCTCAAGCGATCCTCCTGGCTCAGCCTCCTGGCTCAGCCTCCCAAATACCTGTGATTAAAGGTGTGTGCCACCATGCCTGGCTAATGTTTTTTATTTTTTGTGGAGACAGGGTCTTGCTATGTTGCTCAGGCTGGTCTGGAACTCCTGGCCTCAAGCAAGCCTCCTACCTTGGCCTCTCAAAGTGCAGGGATTACAAGTATATGCCACAGTGCCTAGCCTCCAGCTTTTAACACAATTAATGCCTCCCTCTGTCTTCAAACCCTTTCCTCCTTGACTACTGGGACACAACTCTCACTTGCTATTCTACCCATTCATCAGATACTTCTTTTAGGTTTCCTTTCTGGATCCTCATCATATTTCCAACCTCTACATTTTGGGGATCTACAGGGCTCTGTTCTCAGACTCTTTCTGTGTCCACTCTCCATACAATCTAGTCTGTGACTCTAAATGCACTTATGACTTCTATATGCTTATGACTCCCAAACACAACCTGCAGCCTGGACCTCCAGTCTGAACTCAAGACCCATATATCCAAGTACATAAATCAAGTACTCGGATAGCACCATTAGAGTAGCTAGTTAGCATCTCTAACAACTCATCCCAAACCAAGCTGTTGATGTTTACCCAAGATAAATTCCTCTATAAAGCCTCCTCTTGGTAAACATAGAACTCCCTTCTAGGTGCTCAGGCCAACAATCTGGGCATCATTCTTGACTCTTCTTTTTGTTTCATCCCCTATATGCAATCCATCTGCAAGTCCTGATGGCTCTGCTTTCAAAATACAGCCAGAATCTGACTGCTTCTCACCACCTCCACTACCAGCACCTGGTTCAAGCCACCAGCATCCCTTGCCTGGATTATTGCAATAACATCCTAACTAGTCTTCTGCTTCACCTGTTACTCCCCAGTCTATTCTCAATACAGCATCAGAGGGGATCCTTAAATCATAAGTCAGATCATGTTTCTTTTCTGCTCAAAATCCTCTCCTGGCTTTCTACGTCCTTCGGAGTGAGGGCCAACATCCTCTGGATGACTCACCAGGCCCTGCATGATCTAGCCCCTTGTCGCCCTGACCTTATCTCCTACTACTCTCCCCTCACCTTCTCTCCAGCTACCCCAGCCCTCTGTCTCTTCCTCACACTTTCCAGGCACACTCCCACCTCAGGGCCTTTGCACTGCTCTTCCCTGATATCCTCATGTTCACTCCCTCACTTACTCCAGAATGCTACTCACCTGTTCAGTGACTCTTTCCCCAACCTGCCTTTGTAACACAGCAGCCCTTCACCCCAGCATTCCCTCTCCCAGTTCTTCTTGGTCCCCCTCCCCTCCCACAGCACTTATCCCCACCTGCCAGGCCATGACACCCTTGTTTGTTTGCTGCATTCTCCCGCTCCTCTCAGATAAGTCTCATAAGGACGGATCCTTGTTTTGACCACCACTGTATCCCAAGTGCCCAGAACAGTGCTTGACTCAGGCATTCAATAAATATTTGTTGAATGAATGACTTTTGCGTACATCTTCTCTCTTGTGACTCTCCTTTTTCTGTTTCTATGTTTTTTTTAACGCAATAGCAATCCTAGAAAATAAAGATATCATTATTTCTAGTCTACAGAAAAGAAAAGTGAATCTCAGAGAGGTTTGGTTATTTGCATAAGGTCACAGAGCAGCCTGGATTTGAGGCTTGATGCAATCATTTAGCTCAGAGAGAGAGAAAGAGAGAGAGAGGGCATTGTCAAAGTCTCCAAAGAAACACTGCACAGTCAAGCACTTACTGTCCATTATGCTAAATAAGCAGAGAGCTGTGCTGTTTCTATGAGTGGTCGGCTCTGAGAGAGCCATGAACCTGAACAGCTTAGTTAGAGGCTCTGGGAAGGGGTTGCTATGCTAACGGCCCAGCTGCTGCTCAATTTTCCCTTCAACTCCCTGAGGCAAGTCCTGTGATCAGTGGGGCCCTCCCAGGTCAGGAGATTGAGTTGTTTTCCCAGAATCAGGTGTCACAGAAGGACCTGCATCTCAATCTGGGAACAGCGTGGGGAAAGGTGACATTGGGCGTAATTCCCAGCAGGGAAGGGCTAAGACTGAGCCAATGGCATTCCAAAGGCATTTCAAGAATTGGCTCAGGTCAGGGGAGAAAGGATTAGCAAAGCTGAAAGCTGCCAAGGGCGCCCTGGAAGACCCGCTAAATGCCCTGAAATCCAGACACTGGAGGTGGAGGTGCTGCTTCTCCCGAAGGCTCTTACACTGAAAAGCTTCCCTCAGGGAATACAGAGGTTATTGTCCCTGAGGGGGGTAATAGTGAATCTGTTGGTAGTTCACACCTAAGTGTAAAATATGCATCTTCCTTTTAAGGGTTAAGGTCGTTAGAAGGGCCGGCCTCCCCTGATGCGGGCAGTGAGCTGGTCACTTCACACCTATGATTTCATTTTCTTCTCATGACAACCCTGCAAAGCAGGTGTCATCATCCGCTCAGGAAACAGATGATCTCAGAGACTAAACAGATGTCAAGGATTCAGTTGATATTGACGGGGTGGATATTTCCTCCTAAATCTGTTATTTGTGGACTTCGTGCAAAATCTCTGTGCTTAGAAATGGGAGAATTTATAACAGGAGAGGAACTCCATAATAACCTTGAGCACTGGGCTAAAGTGGCCTGTCTGCTCCAACTGCCATAAAAAATATCATAGAATGGGTGCCTTAAGCAACAGAAATTTATTTTCTTGTGGTTCTAGAGTCCAGAAGTCCAAGATCAGAGCACCAACGTGGTTGGGTTCAGGAGAGGGCTCTCTTTCTGGCTGACGAAAGACTGCCTTCTTGCTGCATCTTCACATGGCAGAGAGAAAGAGCAAGAACAAACTTTTTGTGGCTTCTTCATAGAAGGGTGCTAACTCCATCTTTACAGCCCCACCCTCGTGACTTTATCTAAATCTAATTACTCCCAAAAGTGCCATCTCCAAACACCATCATATTGGGGTCAGAGCTTCACCATATGAATTTGGGGTGGCGGGACACAACTCAGTCAAAAGCACGGGCTAAGGTTGGCAGGGTGGTGCTGTGTAGGAGCAGGTCTAACCTATGGGGTTGTCTGCTAAGCTGACCAGAGAGCAGCATGAAGTCCCTCAGAGCTGAGAGTATAGTGTAAGGACAACAAATAAGAGCTAATATTAATACCGACATAGACATAGCACTTATGTGCCAGGCACTATTCAAAGCACTTTACATATATTAACACATTTAATTCACCAACAATCGTAAATACCTACTATTAATATTATCCCTATTTTACAGATGAAAAAACTGAGGCACAGAGAGACTAAATAATTTTCCCCGGCCACACAGCTAGGAACTGAAGGAGCTGGGATTCTAACCCAAACATCTAGTTTTATAATCTGTGCCTTTCTAACTAAGACAAATTTCAATTACTACCCCCAAAGCAGCCATTTCTTCTAGGAAATAGGAATAGCAGCAAGGGGGTGGGGGGAACTTGCTTTCTGCCCATTGAATCTGGAAGCCCAGGCCCAGGTACAGCTGATACTGATTTTGCACAGGTGGGTGCCACAGCAGATAACGGGGAAATTCAATACGGATGCAGCGGCCAGGCTGTTCTGCCCTGGATTCCCCCTGCTCTGCAACCCCCAGCTCCCCCAGTCCGGGCCCCTGCCCCTTGAACACTGTTTGTAGGTGGAACCACTCAGGTCAAACAGCAGGTTTGTTGGTTTTGTCAGGAAAGGGAGGATAGAGATGGAAATGTCACCAGCCACTGCTGGCCAATGGCCACTCTGTGGCAGAAATCATGGATGAAAATCAATGGAAATGATCGTCAGTGCTGCTATTGTTCTCATATCTGGATCTTCTCTCTCTAATTCTGTGATGCTTGTGTCTGGAGTCTAAATTTGGTTTGCCTGAGGACCAAGAATCTGTAAGGAAAGCACCACCACCCCCTAGTCTTTGTGTCTCTATCCAGCTCTTGCTTTGTAGCCCTTCTCAGCACGGGACATGTTGTAAATTTATCTACTTATTGCCTGTCTCCCCACAAGACCATAAGCTCCACGAGGGCAGGGACTTCACCATCTTGCTCACTGTGGCATCATCAAGGCTTAGATCAGCGCCCAGCACAGGGTAGCTTCAGTAACTATTTGTTGAATGAATGAGTGAAATGAATGAAATCTCTCTTGCTGTGGATGAGAGGAGAGGAGAATGGACCCAATGGAAAAATCAGAACCCCCTAACAATTTACTTGATTGTTTGTAATTTTCCATCAGTTTTTTTCTCCTCTTCCCTTCAGAGCACATTAGACGCAGGCTTCTATGAGGAAGGAGGCTGGCGCCATTTCATTGTGATGTCCCAATATGCCTGCTTAATGGACAGCACATTCAGCGTTACTGCTGGTTCCACTGGTGCCCTGATCAGTGGTGACATTTGCTTTCTATGCCAGGCAGACTGCTGTTCCTGAGTTAAGTGCTGCCAAACCACGTTGCATGACATCTTTCCAGGTGTCTGGGGGAAATTCCCAGGAAGCTAGATTATGAAAATCCACAATAGGATTTCCCCCTCCTCGTTAGTTTCTGAAATGATTCACTGAAGTTGTCAGAGGGAGCTATTTCCTGCGCCACTGCAGCCCCAGCCCACCCAGAGGGAGCTTTTCTGGCCATAACCCGGTCCAAAGTGTTCTCATGAGTCCCAATCCTTTAGATTCCTCCCTCCCCCAGGGCTTGGGACCCCAGCCAAGCTGAGGAAAGGACAATTCCAAGCCCTGAACCTCTCCGCTGGGGCTCACACAGGTTCTTTCTCCCCTTAGGGACTCCAGGCAACAGAGATGGCGTAATTGCTGCAGGAGCCACGGGAGGGCTGCTCGGCACCCTTCTCCTGGCTATGGTTCTGCTGTTTTCCTGCTGGCACCAGAGGAAATCGGGTTTGTGCTCTTCCCTTTCCTTTGCTAGGGTCCCTTCCCTGTCCCTGACCCAGATACTTCAGCTGATGGCCAGCCTCAGTGACCACCAGGCCACCATTCCCCACTGGCTACACCCAACACACACAGCCATGCCCCTTCCTTAAAGGGTACTTTCCCACACAGATGCAGTGGGTGACAGCTGCTGATATCTGGTCTGGTTTATTAAGTCAAGCGAAAGGGAGGGAGGAGTGAAATTTTTAATGCAAAATTTCAACGACTTCATCTGAACCATTTACTTGGGCAGTTTCTTTGGTTCATACAAACTGGACAATTAGATACTTCGGTCTATCCTAAATCCACCATAAATGGAGATTTGAAATAAACTGAAGGGCTCTGAAGAAATGGCTGAGCATGGGGGCTGGCTAATTTCTAGCCTTTTACCTCCTCAGAGACTTCCCTGGGTCCAGGCTTGAACCCGCCATCTCATGCTCCATCAGCCTTGCTCTCTGCAGGTCAGCCTCCCCACCTCTGGGGACGGTCCCCACCTCAGGAGAGGGTCCCCATCTCGGGACAGGGTCCCTCTCAGGCACTGTCTGCCATGTGCTTCCAAAGGCTCCTTGCCTTAGCCCAGGCCAGGCTAGCTTCAGATGCCGGAAAACCTGGTGTAGAAGACAGGCACAGGACCTCTTCAGTTCTAGAATAATTACCTACATCCTTCAACTCTGTCTCTTCATTTAATTCAGTTTAATTCAGCTCTCCAGATCCTCGCAAGCACCTCTGCGTGTCCGGCGTTGGGCTGGATGTAGGGAGCTCTGGACCTCTGACCACGGGTCTCCTTAGTAAGGCTGAGTCCGAGCCTGAGGTTCCTCTGGCATGGCTGCAGAGGTTCCTCGAAGTCCACCCACAGCTCACGACTGTGCAAGAGTGATGATTTGGTTATGTGTAATATTTCCCGAGGTACTGCAACAGAGACTTGAGCCCAAATAATTGCGTATTTAATGCAGGAATGTATAGCCCTGGCCCCAACAAGTTATATGCTTTGTTCAATCCCTTTTCACATCATTTTCATGAGAATCCGGAACTGGGCCCATATTTGAATTGACTTTCTTGATGGCCTCTCTTAAAGACCTCATATGTCTGAAGTCTTTGAGAAAGAGCTCCCTCTGCTGGCATAAATGCGCCTTTGCTTTACTTTGCAGGAGATGGTTTCGGGGAAATGAAACCAGGTGAGGCCTCATCTTCTGTGCATGCCTTTTTTGCTTCCCAAGTACACAATATGCAAATCTGTGGGGTTACAAAATTAGGTCAAGTTATTTGTCTTTGACCCTGTGGCTAGATGCTCCTATTTTCACATTCCTTGAATCAGCCCAAAATGAAACTTTCTAGAAATGTTCTTGTCGGCTAATAGTATTTTAGGTTTTGAAATATTTGGATCATTTTCTTATTTGAAGCTAATTTGCTCATCTAAATGGATGATACTAACAGTTATAGATTTTCTGGGTTGGCACAGAATATTTCTGGTACAAATAGTCCTATAGCTAGACAATGTGTTACTGTAACTGTACATACAATGACTAGATTCCAGATTTTCTACGAATGTTTTAGATTTTCCAGGGAAATCTAATCTTCTTTTTGTCCCAGACATGCACATATACTCATTAGACTCTGTGTCTTTAACTTCCATTTGGAAAATACGGTCCTCGTCCTCAATCTGTGTCAGTGCTCCAGGGATTAGAGCATGAATTGTGTCTAATTCCTTCCTGAATTGTCCAGACATGACAATGGAAAGACTATTAGTTACTACTTCCTGATCATGAGGCTGGTATTTTTAACCAACCAAGACTGACTATTCTAACTATGAGCCAATTGTTACTAGAATGTCAGAGACTCTCTGGCCTTATTCCCAGCCAGCTGGCCCAGGCCACAGCCCCAGGGTTCCTTTTGAAAAAACCTCCGTGGAAAGTTATGTGGGGATACCTCAAAGAACTACAAGTAGAACTACCATTTGATCCAGCAAGCCCATTACTGGGCATCTACCCAGAGTACAAAAAGACAAACTATAAAAAAGACATCTGCACAAGAATGTTTATAGCAGCACAATTCACAATTGCAAAGATGTGGAAACAACCCAAGTGTCCATCAATACATGAGTGGATTAATAAAATGTGGTATATGTATACCATGGAGTTCCACTCAGCCACAAAAAACAGTGGTGAACTAGCACCTCTTATATTATCCTGGATAGAGCTGGAACCCATTCTACTAAGCAAAGTACCACAAGAATGGAAAAACAAGCAGCACATGTACTCACCATCAAATTGGTATTAACTCACCAACATTTATGTGCACATTTAGTAGTAATATTCATTGTGTGTCAGGCAGGTGGGGGGAAAGGATGGGATGGATATGTTCACACCTAATGGGTGCGGTGCACACCGTCTGGGTGATGGACACGCTTGAAACTCTGACTTGGGTGAGGCAAAGGCAATATATGGAACCTAAACATTTGTACCATGGTAATACGCTAAACTATAAAAAAAAAAAAACAATCTGACTCTATATAGACCTATTAAAGCTCCAGTTAAACCACTCAGGGTTTCCAGTTCCCTGTTGACTGCTGACTTTCCCTCAACCCCCTTTCTCCTCCACCTCTCTCCCTGGTGGTCTCACTCTCCCGCATGTTACAATGTTCCAGGGATTGTCATGTGTTTCTATGTCTCACAGGAGCCCTCCCACCGCTGGCCCAGAAGAGTCCTCCCATTCCATCTGCCCTGTCCAGGTGGCGCTGCAGCCGTTGTATGGCAACGGTGAGGATTCCCCTGTAGGAAGCTTCTCCTGGCCTCAGCCAAGGAAAGATACTGTGCTGGGAAATGCCCCTGGTCTTCCTATGGTCTCCCAAATCCAGATATTCCCAATAAATAATTACTCCATCGATCTCCAGGAAGGGTGGAGGGGATGCGTGGGAAGAGGCATCTGCAGCGTGTGATAAACTAACAGGGGCAGCCTCGACAATGTCCTTTTCTTTCCAGTGCACCTCGGAGAGGGAGACTTGGTATATTCTGAGGTCCAGACTATTCAGCTGGGAGAAGAGGGGGAAGGTACGTCTCTGGGAAGAGATTCTGGCTGGAAACTATATTCATTCCTTCAGCAAATATTGACTGAGCGCCTCCTTTGTGCTAGGTACTACTGTAAGTACGGGAAGTCAGTCAGCAAACAAGGCAGACAAAAATCGCTACAGCACGGAGCTTGGATTCTAAAGAGGGAAGACAGACCACACCCTTTGAATGGTAGAATTAGAACTGCCACCAATTTTCTTGGGTTAATTGAGCACATCTTATAGATAAAATAACTCTACTTCTTTTATAAATCTTTTTGCTGTTCTTTGTACTCTCTCCTTGACATATTTGTCAAAACACCATTTAAGCTGAGCATTCTGTTGATGGACTGGTTATATTTTAGGCACTTGAAGTATTAATGATCTGTAGAAATGTTTCCTCACCCATTCCTTTAGGTTTTTTTTTGTTGTTGTTGTTTGTTTTTTTTGAGACAGAGTCTCACTCTCTTGCCTGGGGCGAGTGCCGTGGCGTCAGCCTAGCTCACAGCAACCTCAAACTCCTGGGCTCGAGCAATCCTACTGTCTCAGCCTCCCCAGTAGCTGGGACTACAGGCATGCGCCACCATGCCTGGGTGATTTTTTCTATATGTATATTTTTAGCTGTCCAATTAATTTCTTTCTATTTTTGGTAGAGACGGGGTCTCGCTCTTGCTCAGGCTGGTCTCGAACTCCTGAGCTCAGGACGATCCGCCCGTCTCGGCCTCCCAGAGTGCTAGGATTACAGGCGTGAGCCACCGCGCCCAGCCCATTCCTTAAGGTTTTCATGAAAAATACATAATATATCTTTGCTAAAAATCAGAACAAAAATTAAATGTCCTTCTGATAGAAATTGTGATCTCGATGTACATATTAAGGTTGCAGTTGGGTCTGAATGAATAAATGTTTGTAAAGTACCTACAATGTGGTAGGCATTGTGGTGAGAACATTTATATTTAACACTATGTATGTATGACAATTTTTTATTAAATGCTAAAAAATGTAAGTTTTACATTATTTTATTCCTTTGGTTAGTATTGGATTTTAAATTTTGTTTTTCAATTTCGTTACTTGGTATGAGTTGGATCTTTTTGAGGCTTGCTTTTAAGCTTTGTTAGGACAAGCCCTGAGCAACTTTTAGAGTAGGGCTAATCTAGCCCTAATATTAAAGCAGTGCATTTCCCAGGACTCTGCATCAGATAGCCCATGTGTTACAAGACCTGCGTGTGCTTCAGGTGTTATTCTGCCTGTTCTTTCCTAATGGTTCTTACCCTGGCCTAAGACAGTTTCCTCTCACATATGTGCCTATCGGTATTCAGCCAAAGACTTGAGGAGAACTCTCTGCAGATCTCTGGAGCTCTCAATCTACGTTGCTGCTATCTCTCTGGTACTCTGTCCTATATATTCTAGCTGCTTCAGCGTAACAGGACTGTTGGTCTCTGTTGCTTCAAGTCAGCAAGGCTTCAAGCCAGAAGCCAGATTCTGGTGGGCTCCCCAGTCTGTGCTATGGCTTGGTTGTCAGCCGGCACCACCGTAAGGCCCGGCTTGTCCTGTACTGCCTGTTGTCCAATGCCTGAAAACCATTGTTTTATCTCTTTCTCTGGTTGTTTAAAGTGGGAAGGTCAATCCAGTCCCTGTCATTCCACCTTGACCAGAATGAGCAGTTCTATTTCACTTCTTTAAACTTATTCACACCCCATTTCAAGACCTGAATTGAGATCTACTGTTAGAAAAACACCTCTCTGGGTACCTACAACCTGTGGTCCAGTTTGGCTTTCTGAGTTAGGAGCTCTGTATCCCAGTATCAGGGAAATCACTTCATTTCAGAGGTTCAAGAGGACCTCTGAGAGCTTCCTCACCAGGCCGAGGGTTATAATGTAGCAATCCTCCCCTCAACACGCACACTCCCCTGATAAAGTTTCTGGGTAGAGACACATTGCACAAAAAGGTATCTCTCCTCCTAAAGAAATCTCTTCCATGAATCTTTCTTTCCCCACTCACATTTCCTTAATTTGGTTGATTAACCCAGGCTCTTAGAGTCAAAGAAACAAACAGTTCTATTTCTTTTATAAATCTACATATGGCACCTCATTTGAGAATTTAAAATCTCCAGTATCCTTGTGCCTAGTAGGAATTTCAGCTGTAACCTGATGCTGAACTTGTTTTACAAGTGAAGTACTAATACTGTACATATGACTCAGAGAGGTTAAGGACTTTCTCACGGTCACAAAGCCAGTAAAAGACAAAGCCAAAACCAAGTCTTCTGCTGTGCTATAATATTTGCTGCTTGTACAGCCTAGTACTATATTTGACCAACATATATCACCTGATGATCCCCCGCTTTGTCTGTCACTTTGCTCTGTGATCCGCCTCCATTAATCGGGACCCTTTGAATGGTAGAATTTGAACTACTGCTAATTTTCTTGGGTCGATTGGTTGATTGAGCACATCTTATCTTATAGAGCAACCTTGATCATTTTGCTGTTCTTCACACTTGTTCTTGACATATTTGTCAAAACACCATTTGAGCTAAGCATTCTGTTGATGGACTAGTTATATTTTAGGCACTTGACGTATTAATGATCCGTAGACAGGTTTCTTCACCTGTTCCTCAAGATTTGCATGAAGACTTTGAAATCATATGCAAAGTTCTGTGCATGTGACCATTATTCTGGGGAGAGAGTACACAGCTTTTATCATATCATTAAAAATACCGGTAACCCCAAGAGATTTTTGGTAAGAAACATAGAGAAACCTCAAGTGCCCCAGGGTGTATCTTCTTTTCAAGCTCTCTCTCTCCATAAAATTACTAGGTTGCTCTGATAATTCTACCTTTTTCTCTGAGACTTAATTTCTACTATGCATGGTCCAACAAATCCTACCTGCTAAACTTTCCTCTCACTGTGGCTCCATCTCTGGGCAATTGTGGCAATAAAATCAAGAACTAGAACATGCCAATGTAAGAGAGAGTTTTTCTCACGGGGCATTCACATGGACAGCTCTAATGGGAACTTGCCAAACACTTGGGGGTGGAGAGATGGATGTACTGTAAGTTAAGAGAAGAATTAAAAATTAAAACTAAACAAAAAAAAATTAAAACTAAGAGATAAATAATTTCTCAGCATCTGGTAGAGGAAGGGAGTGTGGTTTCTTAGTGTGGTATTGAGGGAGGACTTTACAGAGCGGTGGGGGGTGAGAAGAACTTGCAGAGCGCTGGGTTAAGAAATGGTGAAATAGGAAATCGAATGGGTTACCAGACATGTTAGGGGAGAATCATGACAATAAATGGAAAGGACCTATTGGCTCCCAGACGCTAAGGAATAAGGTAGTAGACTGGGTTCTAAGTGGATCCTTATGCCCATAGTTCAGTGGTTCCCTTTCTCTCCACAGCCAGTACCTCCAGAACACTTCTCGAGGACGAGGTGAGTCTCATTTCCCCACTGTGTTCTCTACCACTGTTGCCTACAGCCTCATACTCCCTCTCTCCTTCCAGTTCTTCTTCTATCTTCTTTCCCTTCCAGCATGCCTCGGTGGTCTACTCAGAGGTGAAGACACAACTCCCAGATAACTCAGCTGGAAAGGTCATCTCCAAGGACGAAGATACCATGGAAAGTTACGAGAATGTCCTACTCATGCACCAAAGCCCCAAGCCCAGTGCAGTCCTCAAGGCCCCTGGAGTGACAAACTAGCTCCAGATTTCCAATTCTTCTCCCCCATGTGCATTCAGTCCCGGGACTTCTCATTCATCCACTCTGAAGTGGTGACAGGATGGCCTCTGAAAGAATTTTCTAGAAGGACCCGGGATCCACAGTTAAGAGAAGACCCTGTATTATCTACTCTGGGCCTGACCTAATGTCTTCCCTAGGGTCTGATTCAGGGAGACAGAATAAGGAGTGAGAAAGACTGCTTTTGAAAAACAGAAGCACGAATTTTAGGTGAACTGGGATTTGCACAGAGATAGAAAAGTCTAGGGGACCCAGATCTCTGTTCGATACATTTATAACCATTCTCTTACTGGAGAATCCATGCCAAAAATGTCTAAATTTGCATAAATTGGTTTAACTGTGAGTGGCTGCACAGGTACTGCTGGGCTCTTTCACTCCTACCCACGCAGTTTACACTCAGGATTCAGTGGCAGACAAAAGAATCCACCCGAAGGCGTTTGCAGAGGGAGGCATTTAAAAACAGATGTTGAGAGCTTTACAAAATCATCAGAAGAGCTGGAGAAGCAGGCTCCAGGCTGAGCTTCTAAAGACAAAAAGTAATTATGGTAATGTCATTAGGGACAAAGACTTGCAACATTAGAGAATAAAGATATAAATATAAAATTTTAAAGTTAAATAACAGTTCTGCAAACCTAAATTTGAATTGGAAATATCAGCATAAACTCTGCCTTTTTTTAAAAAAAAAAGATAGGTATTTCTTAAGTCTCTCTACTGAAAAGGCCTAAAAATAATTATCAACCCCATAGCCATAAGCACTCCTTGCAAAGGCTGTAGCCTCTAAATTCTATCCCCTACTTAAAGAAAATAGGGCAGGCTTACTTGTAGAAATTGTGTCTTTGAGTTGCCAAATAGTTAATGTGAGAACAGTTCTTCCAATAAATGAATAAGGGATAAAAGAAATAGAAAAACACTATTTTGTTTGGATGTTTCCTGCTATATATACTAGTTAACATAAAAAATAGACAGCCAAACACTGTGTGCTTCCTGATGGAAGTAAACAGTACCACCTGCAAAGTATCTGTGCCACAGATATCTAAATGGAATCCAATCAAGTCTTTAGACCTAACTACCTGTTTATAAGAAATACACAGGACAAAGGAACATGTTAAATAATACCATGAGATTGCAATTAGAAAAATGCAAACTGAGGAAAAATTCTATAGGACAACTGACCTGGTTTCTTCAACAAATAAATAGCAAAAAAAAGAAAAAGAGGGAGGGAGAAAGGAAAAGAGGAAGAGAAAAGAAGAGAAACAAAGTAATGTAAATGTTTCTAGCATAAAGAAAACAAATATTTAAAGTGATGGATATCCCAATTACACTTATTTGATCTTTACAATGTATTATTAATGTATTAATTTATTACATGTACCCTCCCCCCACAAAAAAAAAAAAGGAAAGGAAAAAAGAGAAGACCTATAAATTAAATGAGACTAGAGACATATCAGCCAAAAGGAACAAGCAGGCCTTGTTTGGATCCTGACTCAAACAAATCAAGTTAAGAAAAAAATCACTCACAACATACTAAGGGAAATTTGTACACTAATATTAGGAAATAATTGTATGTTTTGGATATCAATGATAGTATTGTAGTTATGTTTTTATAAAAACAAAAGGGATACTAAGTCTTAGAACTTACACTGAAGTATTAGATTGAATGTATTAAATGTACATGATTAAATGTCCATTAAATTAGTAGAGTAAATGACATGATTTGGTTGGAAATAATCCAGTGAGGGGAGGGTGGGCAGGAAGCGGGTAGGGGTACGGATGACACAGAATTGGTCATGTTTGCCCCATTTCTGGGGCTGGGTGATGGGTACATTGTGAGAGGAAGTGGGGTTTATACAATTCTCTACTTTTGTGTGTTTTTAATTTTCCACAATAAAGAGGTAAAATATCTAAGCCCAGAATACCCGCTCATTGTGTCACCTCCTGGCTTCCAGCCTTATCCCAGACACCTCTCACTCCTGTCACCGCAATGGCTCTGTGGTGCCTTCTTCATCCCTCTGCTCCCGAGTGCCCACTCTCAGCACTGCCGTCACTGTGCTAAGAACCGGCAGTGAAAGTAAAGGTCAGAGGCCCGAGGTGCCCCCTGGCTCCACCTGCCTGGCGCCTACACTGCCTCTCCCCTCATCTCTTCGCTGCAGACACTGCCTTGCTCGTGGCTCTGTGCACACACCAGGCACACACTCTGTGCCCACTGGAGGCCTCCGCCCTGCCTGCTCCCTTCTTAAATGCTCTTCCTCCCAGATACCCATCAAGGGTTAGAGGTCCACCCAGAGTCACATGGGGGAAACTGCATCCCCCATCTGCAGAACTTCCAATCACCGTTACTCTGCTTTACTTTGTTCCACCATAGCGCTTATTGCTGTCAAGCATACTATACACTTTGATTATTTATCATGCTTACTATGTGTCACCACTCTAGAAAGTAAGTTTCTTAAGGGAAACTACCTTTGTCTTTTTGATCATTGATATATCCCAAGTACCTAGAACTGTGCCTGGTATAGGTAGGTGCTTAATAAATATTTTTGAATGCATGAATGATCTATTCTGGTGAAGAGAATCATTGCCCTTTCCATGATGGAAGAGATCCAAGGTAAACAACCCACCACCACATGGCAAACTGGCCCAAGGATCTGACACTCCTTCAGAGGCTCAGGTTTGCCCTCTGAGTCTGTCGGGTTGGGCACTTAGACCTGGGCAGAGTGGGCAGAGAGGCCTTGGTGAGTGGATGCTTATGTAACTGAACCCATGCATAGCCTCTGCACCTTCCACCAATGCACTTCATACCCGAGCCCTTTGAGCAATTGCTGGAGTACCTAGAGAAAGAGGCTGCCTGACATTGACCCAGGGCAGGTCACCCTGTCCTCCTGATTATTGAGTTCCTCCTCTGTGGTAGGCCTCGGGTGAGTGTTCATATAAGACACAAGTATTGTCATGCTCTGGGTCCATTCAGAGAGGTCCATCAACATGACTCTTTCCTAATCTCCCAGTTTTGTTCTTTCCAAACCCCCAACTATATGGCTCCAACTACTAGCCACTGCTCATGAATCAGAGTAGATCCCCACCTCTGGATATCTTCCAGGTAAAATGGACCACTGGGAATACCCCTCTTCCTCACAATCCTCCAGGGACTCCCCTGAGTGGGACTACAGTGTTGTTATGGTCACCTCTAGCTGATACTGGCATATTTAAAGCAGGACAGATTTTTTTTTCTTTCCTCCTGTGTTAGCTGGTCATAAGTAACTTACCATTAAGTGGTAGTTCATTGAAAGAGGGTGGTAGAGCAGCAAACTTTGAGCCAGTCATCATTTATTCAGCTTATTGTTGCCATCAGAACCAGATCTTTTGCAAATCACTTCCACTTAAGAGTATCCTCAGAAAAAAAAAAAAACAACATAATTACTTGAAGAGGGCAAAGCTCTTCTCCCAAACTGTAGGGCTGTTAACTGTGATTCTCCTGCCAAGCTTGTGACAGACTCAACATAGCATCCCGGTCAGCCCTGGTACTTTGGACCCTTGGATATGCTGGATCATAAAAGCCAAGGACAGAGCTGATCGTACCATAGCCTCGACAAGCTGAAGACCCTTTGCTTGTTCATGGGCCCACTCAAAGACCATAGCTTTATGAGTTATTCAGTTATTGAGTCAGAACGAGGCAACCAAATGTGATATCTATTGCTTCCAACATCCAGAGGCCTATCAAGTGTTAGGCTTCTTTCTTAGCAGAATAGAAGCAACAACTTAATGTACTTCGAAAAGACTATCCCAACATGTTTCAGATGGCCAATTACACAGAAGAGGAAAAATTACATGTTAATAGAAACAAAGACGAAAGTTTCTAACAGCAGAAACCTGTACATTTTGCTGAGGATAGTAGATGAGGGGTGGAAGAATGTAATTCTGTTTGGGGCTAAATAAATTGATATAGGTATACTTGGAAGAGATTCTAGATTCAACGTAAAAGCAGCTGGGAGTGGTCCCAATAAGTTTCTCCCCAGTGGATCAAAACCTGTACTTAACAGTGGCCTTGGATAAATGAAGTTGAGATAATAACAACTGTTTGGTATAATGTAAAGGAAGGAGTGAAAGATTTATAGAGATGAGACTGTGGAAGGGGATTTATCACATACGTCCCACTCACATATACCCTATTCCTCCCAGGAAGATAGTCCTTTCCACACAGCATTGAAAATACATTGTGATAAAAAGTACCAGCACCTTTGAAAAGTATCATAGAAACAGGTCAAGGACAAAAGGTGAAGATGTTGCTTCTGAAGTGGAGTATGACGGAGCCTTAGAGTAGCAGAGACCAAGGAAGGCGTGGGTACGGCAATAGGAAATGAGGCCAGAGTGGTAATCACAACACAATACTATGGCCAACGGGGACATAAAAATAGGCAAGCAGGCCATGTCTGTGTAACTTAAACTGGACACCTGGTTGGAATCAGGACAAAGAGAACCATGTCCACCTTCTCTGCTGTTGCTGTTCCAGTTACTCTGTCAGTCAGTGTTTGGTGGCAGACAACAGAATCCACTCAAGCTGACTTATGAAGAAAGGGACTAGTGTAGGGTATTAGAGGAAAGTCTGCAGAGTAAGGCTCTAGGCTGAGCCTCCAGGAACGACTCCCAGAAACAAACTGCCAGACTGGCCTGGCAAGAAAGCAGCCACCGTTACCACGGCTGGCTCGAGATCCATATGGCCTCTGCTGCTACCGGGAAAGTCCCCAAGTCAAAAAGCTGCGGTAACTGCCACTCTGCAGTATAAAATTAAAGACCAAACAAAGGCAGCAGCTCAGAAAAATCAAAATACCTACTTGCATCACTCAGCTTCCAGAAGAGTCACACCGTCGTGACTTCATTACACTCAAGCCCACCTCAGAGTCCTGTAGATGGTCTGTTTAGTGGAAAAGAGGCTACATGCAGAGACCCTGGTCTCACCCTTCTAGTCACTGTTGAACAAACTTGAGAAAGAGGTTGGATTAGTATTAAAACTGCCATTCTTCAGTACCTACCACAGTAGTTCTTTTAGAATGGTGTATGTGCATATCTTTAGTGTAACTAGTAAAAATTGCACACAGAAGGAGTGTATCAAAATAGAATACGGATTTTCAAATTCAAGAGATTTCAGTTCAAATCCAAAATGTGCCACTTATTAGCTTTAAGTCCTTAGACAAGTTACTTAAATTTTCTCGGTTCAATTTCCTTCTGTGCAAAATGAAGATAATATCCACCTTGCACAGCTGTTGTGAGCATGTTCCTACCTCAAGGCTTTTTCACTTGCTGTTCCCCCTGGCTGTAATCCTCTCCCCCTGACAGCCACCACTTGTCCCCTTGCAGTCTTCAGTGCCTATTCAGATGCCATCTCTTCTATAAGGTGTTCTGTTCCCACCTGTTTAGGACGGCAGCCCGCCCCAACCCCCATCAACTCTGCTCATCCTGTGATACTTCATATTTCTTCAATGTGCTTTTGATCATCTGACATTCTGAATTTTTCTTATTTGTTTATCTGACTGCTCCACTTATTATTTATGCTCTGTGAGGACAGGGGTTTTTATCTGTTTCGTTCACTAATGTATCCCCATTGCATCTTACAGAGACCAATATATGGTAAGCATCTAAGTAACATTTGTGAATTATGAGGATTCTGTAAAAAAATGAATGTAAGTGTCTGATAATGTGCCTTTCTTATATAAACACTCAATACATGTTAATTAGTAGCATTATTATTTATCCCACTGACATATTTTCTAGGTCAACAAACATTTATTGAGCACTTAGTATAACAAACACAAAGATTGATCAGGAAAAGTGTCTCTCCTTAAGAAGTTTCTAAAGTAGTGTACTAGAAGAGACAGATACATAAAGAGATATTTTTCATATGACACGAAAGTGACATTACCACTGCACTTAGCCCTTGTGTTAGGGAAGGTGACAGTAACAGTTGTAACAGAGGATCCCAGAACTCTCAGGAGCTCCCCAAAACAAAACATCGTCACTTGCTCCCAGGGTGAAGGGCAAGGCTCTGCTCCACAGAGTCATGCAGGAACCCAGGCTCCTTACATCTCACGGGACCACCATCTTCAAGGCTTCCAAACTCTCTGTAAAGGGACAGAGTGTGGAAGGTGACCATGAAACCTCAGGGGCCATCCCTGAAAGTGGCACGCATTTATTCCTCCCACATCACATGGGCCAGAACTCAGCGTCCTGCCTACCTTAGGGGGTGGGAAAAGCAATCCAGCTATGGCCCGAGAAGCAGAGGATACAGATCTGGTTATCATCCTAAAAAGTCACTACCACACTCAGGCAAGGGAAATTTTTCAGGAGTAGATAGAGCACAGGGAGTGTTTGACATGCAGAACCAGGGAAGTTTGAGTTCAAATCCAGATCAGAATTAGTAGGTATGTGACTTAATTAAGTTACTCAAACTTTCTGACCCATTTTTCATCTCTGAAAAATGAGAAAAACAGTAGAATAAAATAAAATAATAAACTTGAATGCATAAACTTGTTGTGAGGATTAAACGTGTGAAATCTTAAGCACAGTGCCTGGAACACAGTAAGTATGTAATAAATGTCAGCCATCAGGAAGAGGAGAAAGGAGGAGAAGGCAGTGAGGAGGGGAAAGGAGAGGAAAAGCACACAGAATGGGAGAACTAGGCAGAGAGACAATGGGCTGGGGAATGAAGAGAAGGGCTTTGGAAATAGAAAATGTGCAGAGGCGTAAAACAGCTAAATATATTCAAGAAATGACAAGCAGTTTAGTATATTTGCAGAATTAAATTCTCTTTATGGAAAATCGTGACAGTCCAGAGAGGGTGAGATCTTCGTGCCATAATCAGGAGCTTTATCTCATGACTACAAAGAGTCAGTGAGGTTTTTAACCAAGTAACATATTCAGATTTGTCCTTCCGACAGATTCTTCCAGTGGTTGTGTAAAAGACAACCTTAAGGTGGGAGAGACTGGCTGGTGGTAGGGAGGGTGGTTAGGTGCTGTGACTGTCATTTAGTGCCTGAGCCACAGAAGTGCTGGGGTGAAGGGGTGAGAACCCTGTTTTGTAGGAAATTCAGTAAAAGCAGTGATTGACTGGAGATGAAGGAGGGAGTGAAGGCTGAATCCAAGAATTTGGCTTGGGCGACCAGGGCAATGATGGTGCCATAAATGGAAAGAGACAGAAGCATAACCTAAATCTCCTTGGCCAGTCTGCAGTCTCACTCATTTCCTCTTAATATTCCATTTTACGCACCAAGATTTAATTTTCCAAATCTGCTCCCAGAACAATTTCTAGAAACTTCAAGACTCACATTAGCTTTTTTTCCCTCCCAAACCATCACTTTGTGGTCTAATTTTTTTAAAGCATTTTGCTTTTGGCAAGGCCTTGCCTTTACTCTTGAGTCAAGGTAGAAAGTTTACCTATATAATCTCTCCGATCCTTCCAGCTCGTACGTTTTATGATTCCCCTATACACACCATCCACTCCATCCCAGATTCTTGCTTGTCATATGTAATAAGATCTCCAAAGCTGAGTGTGAACTTGAGATAAGATGTGAAAACAGACCCCACCCAAATGCCACCCCAGAGACACGGAAAGAGGAACCTCAAGATAAATATATCTCTTATGTTTATGCAAAAGTGTGTTGGGTCATTGGACTTCCCAGAGGCATGGAAAAATAATATCTCAGACATTTACATTAGCTGGCGGGGCAAGGGGAAAGCCTCAAACCAGTTGGCCTCCGCTATTTTCCAGTTAAAAATGAGGGTTTTCATTACAAAAGGAAGTCAGCTCATCTGCACAGGGCCTTCCTTCTCTGAAAATACATGTATTCAAGAAGCCGAAGTTCTCCCCTGGAAGCTACCCAGGGACTGCAGAAAAGAGAACAGAGTTAGATACAAAACAAGCTATATAATATGTGGGGCTTAGTGCAAAAAGAAAATGCAAGATTCCTCATTCAAAAAGCAAGGAAAGAAAGTGTCATTAAAAGTACCAAAACATAAAACTTGTTCCTTTCTTCTGTGGTTTCTCCCTCAACTTGTCGTGATGTTTTTTTATTTTCTCTTTAATGTCATTCTAAGGAAGAAAAAAATTTTAAATTATTAGTATGAATTTTACTGTTCATCTTTATATTTTGCAATGCCAATTTTACTCCCAAATAGAGAGCATTTAGTTAATATGTCTAATCACCAAAATTAGGTAATTCATATTTCATAGCTTATACACACATATACATTTTGGTCTTATCAGAACAGTGGAAACATTGCAAAATTTTTAAAAATAATCGATTGTCTTTATTTCATTTCTTGATATGTGCACATTGTACCAACCCTTTCTACCTTTGGCTTATTGATGAGTGAGGAAGAACTGAAAGGTAAGGTAATTCCAGGTTTCCCTCTTTCCCTTTCCTTCTGTTATTTTCAGCATAAGTGATCTGCTAATATAGGGCAGTAATGTAAGAAAGGATATGATAGAGTTTCTTGGTTGTTCATGTTTGTTAGAACACCACTGTCTTCTTTCCACATGAAAAGCAAGTTCTGGCTTGGTGGAAACTGGTGGTTTCTTGGGGCTGTCACTCATCAACATAATGCACTTACTTTGTACTTGTTTTGAGTCTCACTGCACTTCCACTCATGAGTGCACCTGAAATTCTGTGATCATGCGACATTGCAATGCTATTTGCAAATAGGCAGCAGGGAAGGCAGACATGCATATTGCAAGTATTAATATCTCCTCAGCTCATGTGCAGACTCTATTGTCCTATAAGACTTCATTTACAAGATACAAGTTCAATGATAAAACTATTAGAAATTTCAAGATGGCAGAGCATTAAACCAAGCTCAAGGACCTTTTGTGCAACTGCACAGGTCATAGGAAACCAGCTGTGGTGAGATGTTTTCATCAAGGCACAAGAGGCTGGTCTGAGGCCTCTACAAGAGAGAACTGATCTTCTAGAATCAAACAGGCCCAAGGCAAATTCTAACTCTCTTTTTATAAGTTCTTTGTAACTATTTGGACCTATCACTGGAATTTCCAATCATGCTAGTGCTAGGCTTAGAAGGCCAATGGACCTGAAATCCCAGACTAAGAACAGCCTTGGTGAAACAGTCCCCATGTGAATGGAAAGAAGAGCTGGGGTTAAAGTTCAGGGTGGCAGGCTAGTAAACTTCATAACTGCCATTCGTGCAGCTTCTGCTGTGTGTTTTGTGATATATACTTTATAAACGTTTATAAATGAGGAAACTGAGGCTCAAAATCTTGCAAATTTTGCCTAAGGTCACCCAGATGGTAAATGACAGAGCTAAGATTCAGTTTCACATCTGTCCGATTCCAATACCTATGTTCTTCGAACACAACAAGCTTCCCCCACACGCCCTCACCAAGAATCAGAGACTATGTAGACAAGGCCAATGCTGCATTGAGATGACCAGGTTGGAGAAGAGCCAGAAAGAGAAGAAGGGTCTTTGTGCAGAGATTTAAGGTGAGATTCACCTTGGCAGGTCCAGCATGTATCCTAAGATGGGGGGAGATTTGCCTGACAAACCTAATGATAGGCACCTGCTTCAATTATTTGTTTCTAAATATAACCAGATTTCTAAAGTAATAAAGAAGAAAAGCCAATACAAACAGAATCTTAGGGAATATCTAGGGGTTGATTTCAGTGGGGGAAGTGGGCATGGATTGGACAACTAGCAAAGAGTTTGAAGGCTGGAGAGCTTTTGCTCCTGGAGCCCTGTGCAATTAAGCAAAGCCACAGCACAAAAAAAGTATGGCCAGAATTCAAGGACGAAAGTCAAGGGCCAGCCTAATCTGACCCCATATCCGTTTTGGATGTGGTTGGGAAAAGAGTAGCAAGAATGCAAAGTGACCCAAAGATATAGGTGGCTTGCCCAGGAAGTCTGAGCAGCTGCTTATGGTGGATATCAGACATTTTCTTTCTTCATTATCTCTGGCTGTTGCTCTTGTTTATCAAACTCAGATCGGCGTAGGCAGTGCCCTAAAAAAATTGTGAAATATTCCAGTAGATTCTTAATAAATCTTGTTATACTACTCTAGAAGGTTCAAACTACAAAGTACACATTCACAAAATACCAGTGCATGCTATTACACGGGTGAGCCTCAGAAACATTATACTAAGTGAGAGAAGCCAGACACAAAAGACGACATATTGTATGAACCCATGTCTGTGTTCAGAATAGGCAAATCTACAGAGAAAGAAAGTCAATTAGTAACTGGTTGCCTGGAGCTGTGTGCAGGAATTGAGAGTGACTGCAGATGGGCGCCAGGTTTCCTTCTGGGGTAGTGAAAATGTTCTCAGACTAGATTATGATGGTAAAAACAAGTGAATTTTATCATTAAAAATTATACCTCAATAGAGCTGTTAAATATATACACAGTCACCCAATGATTTTTAATAAGCATCCATTACCACAAGTAAAGGCAACTTGGTAGAAAGGCTGGAGTGTAGAAAGTGAATAGAACTTTGAGAGAACAACAGATTTTTGTCCTACAGACCCAGGTTTTCAATATGCCGAGCAAACATTATCTCCTTCGATTTTCACAGCAACCGAATGAGGTGGGTATTGTGGTCCCCATTTTAAGGATGAAGAAACTTAAGCTCAAGTTTAATAATGTGCTCAAGGTCACCTAGCTGGTGAGTGGCCAAGCCCCAAGTTTCTCTGGTGACAGGGGCCTGTGCTCCTTTACTTTTGAGTCATGTCAGAACACGCCTGTAAGACTTTCCCTCAGGAAAAGAATCCAGTACTAACACTGAAGAAATTAAATCTTTCTTTTGCCCAGATTTGTTTTCACTGCCAAGATTCCCTCTTCACCCGTATCAACACTCTCTCCCCGCTATATTATGTGACACTTTTCTCCTAGTTCCTATGGTCAGAGTGTCCTCCTTGTCAGCATACAAAATTCTCCCCATCACTCAAATTGCTTCTTAGAGGTTCTGCCTCTTCCCCAAATTGATGGACAGAGCCCTGAGAGCTACTCCAGGCCCACTCAATGATCATGAGATTACTGGGGTTAATTCCCCACTTCCTGCTTTAAATGCACCCTCCAAGAACATTTAACTTTGATCTTTGTGTGTTATAAATAGTTCAGTGTTCATTTATAAACCTCAGAACACCAAGTTTCCACTTCCTATCACCGGAATAGGTTCTTAATCATTGCTCTTGAGAGGTAATCATTTAACCATGGCAACTGCTGCTGCTACAGCTGGCTTTAGAACGACATGGCATCTACATTTCAGTTCAAATGCCTGTGACTGTTGAATGTCTTTATTGAATTTGTTAGGGTCATGTTCAGACAGATCTGGATTCCAGTCCTGGCTCTACCACTTATTGTCTGTGTCTTTTGGTTTATAAGGTACTCAAATTTACAGTACGTAATTTGTTTGATCTTCAATTTTCCTCATCTATAGAATGAGGATAACAATGCCTGCCTGTGTTGTTTCCCTGTTTAACTAACTGTTTTAGTGTTGATGCAAAGATTAAATAAGACAATATTTACAAAGTATCTTGTATGATGCTGTACTACAGTAATAATTCAATATATGGTGACTGTTGTTGGGATAAGGATCTCTTTCAGTTCAGAATAAAAGCACATCTACCACATTTTACTTTCTGAACCAACCACAAATGACAAAAAAAAAAATTTGAAAAATGAAACTCCGTCTCCAATGAAACTTGTGAAAAGCCACATCCTCAACTTACAAACTCTGAAGAACAGCTTCTAACCACGGTGAAATTCGAAACAAACCAAGGGAAGAAAGAAGCTGACAGTAAACACAGACCCCCGCACACACCTGTAGGAAAAGCTTTAAGTTCCCCAAGAGTAAGGGGCAAAGCTCTGAAGCTCCAAGCCAGTAAACCCTCACTTGGAAGGCAAGGTTTAGGGGAATATGGAAACTGTAGGAGCATCCTTGAGACCTGCTGAACCCCTCAAAAAGCAGGGACAGCAGGGCTAAATGAGGCACTCTGCAGACATAAGGAGAGATGGCAGGCGGTATTGGCTCTATAAGTATTAACATTATTAGCTGAAGAGAAATACATGCTAAATCATACACAGAAAATCTATGAAATACAGGGCTTCACATTAAGCCAGACAGACCACCTGCATGGCAGAAATGGTGAGGAAATGTTCTGAAGCAAGATAGCAAGTCTAAGCTGTCTACTGCTCCAGTTCATGTCCCGGCTCATCCCGCACACTGCTCTTCAGTTAACAGACAGCTAGGAAAGTATGATCCTCATTGAGAGGAAAAGCATAATCGGTATGTCACTAGCGTGGGATTCAGGCATGTTGACAAGAATGAAAAAGTGTAGGCAGGCAAAGTGTAGAGACAGCAGAAGGGCCACGCCACCAAGCCATAGGAAAAAATTAGATCATCTCATCTCCATATCAAAGAAACTTAAAAAAACAAAGTCTTTTTTGCATAATAAACATATTGGAGTTGAAAAAATAGAAGAAACAAGAATATTGGGGGTAAATTAATAAAGTTCAAAAAAACAGAAGAAGAAAATAAGCCATATTAAAATTAGAAAAAGGAAAAAGAATAAAAACTGCCGAAAATAGTAATGGAAGATGGATTTGATAAAACCAAGCAAAATAAAATAGGAAAGAAGAAAAGGTTAAAATTATTACAGGGAACATAATTGAAAGAGTGACAGATGAAAGCTCTCCAATGTACCCATAAGTGGTATTCTGAAAGAAGCCAACAGAATAAATGCCAATGAAAAATATTTAAAGATATAATAGAAGAAAGCATCCAGAAAACTGATACAGAATTAGCAACAAGACATATTTGGATAAAGTTACTGTACTTCAAAGATAAAAACAGAATGTGTTGGGCAATGAAGAAAAAGTCAAGTTATGTGGGGGAGGGAAAAGAAGCTGTCTTCAAAGTTAAAGCTGCATTCAAAACTAGAAGACAATAGTCCAATGTTTGAAGGCCCTCAAGAAAAGAAAGATTAACCCAAGATTTCTAAACCCAGAGAGATTTCATGAATAAGGCAAAAACAGATACTTTCTAATATGCAATAACTTAGTGACTTTAGCACCTGAAGACAAAACATGACTCAAAACTTGTGATGAGTATTGAATTCATTTAAATATAGCAATTGTGAGAATTATAGTTACAGAACATAGTGTAAATGTTATAAACCCCCAAAATATAGAAATTATACTACTAATAATAAAAATAAGGAGGTGAAGGATATAAAAACATATGGGAAAAAGTAAAAGTAAGCTTCTGATTTCTTTCTTATTTAGTAGGAAGTAAGTAGACATTGTCAAATCAAGAGAGCTATAAGAATACCAGAGTTACATAGTTAATCACTAGGATAACTAAGGAGAAACTATAATCCTTTCAAAACACAAGCAATGTATTGAAAGAATTGAAAGAAAATAAAGCATTTAAAAGAGAAAGTTTAACATCATGAATTAGATGACTAAGTTAAGACCATTTTTGTCTTATGAATATGTAAATATGATATATACTTCTATAAAAGAAATAGATTTACGATCTAAAATCGAAACTCAACCACATATTATATGCAAGAAATAATTCTAAAACAATGTAATCTAAGAGGTGATAAAATGATGATAAAAACACACAGGCATAGAAACAAATAAGAACAGAAATCATGACATTAGTATCAAATAGGTCCAATTCAGCTAACGGGAAAAAAAAATATTCACTCAGACAAAAAAAAGATACTCTAAATTATAAACAGTACAAACTGCAATAACTATTGGTTATCAATTTCTATACATCAGGTCACATAGTTTTAAAATTTATAAATCAATGAAAAATAAGTATTGCATGAGGGTATAGATTTATTTAACATATTTAATAAGCTGGCTACAATAAATATATGTCAAACTTCCTATCGTCAAGATAGAAAACACATCTTTTTTTCTTTTTAAAGGCCCATGAACTACTTACCAAAAAAGAGAAAAAAAGCATCATATTAGATCACAAAGAAAATCTCAATAAGTTCCAGAAAGTAGTAAATATCAGGAAGTATACATACCACATTCTTATCTTAAAACACAATGAATAATAAAATGTCATTATTAAGTAGCAAAAATAGAAAAAGAAAAATCTACCATCTAGATATTTGAAAATTCTCTAAAAATTCCTGTGTTAAACAGGAAATCAAAATTGAAATAAAAAACTAACTATAACATGTTATAATGAAAAGACTCTATCAGAATATGTAGAATATAGCTAAAGCTCAAAACAAAATTTATGGCTTTGCACATTTAAATTACTAAATAGGAAAAAATGAAAAAAAATAAAATTTGATTTAAGAACTTAGAAAAACAACAAACCAGAAATCTATAAATTAGAAAACAAAAAAAAAAGAACTAATAATTAAATTCAAGAGCTGATTCTTTTGAAATAAACAAATGCCAAGAAATAAAAGCAGGATTGTCTTAGATAAGAAAGAAAATCTAAACAAATGAATCATCATAGTAGAAATTTAGATAGCTGCCAAGGAACAACCCTACAAAAAAACCTATCATACAAGATAGTGTCACAGCTAAATCTTACTAATTTTCAAATAATGGATAACTGCAGTTACTTAAATAGTATTGAAGCACACAAAAATTAAAAATAGAAGGATCCTTCCTTAATATGATAATTATATATCTCAAGATAAAAGTCAGATTTACATTTGATGAATACAAAAATAGTTTCAAGTAAGGTTGGAAAAAAGAGTAGTAATTTGAAACAACTATAAAAATTGAGTGACTCAACACATAAAACTTATTTTAATTCAAGTTCAACATCCAACATGAGTTGTGAATTGTCAGCAGATCCAGGCTGTCAGAGGCTTCACCATTTTGTACCTGCGCTGTCTAAAGTGCATTGGCTATTTGGTCCCTGTAGCAAAGGAAGTGATGAATGAGCATTCCACACCTGCTCTTCTTGTGTATTTCAGCCTGGAAATAGCTTATACCACTTTCATTCACAGTCTACTGGACACATCTACTACTATATGGGAGCCGGGAACTGTGGAGCACATGGCTATTCAGTGGGCATAAATGTCTCTGCCACATAGTACTAACCAATGAACAATAGTCAAGAGAAATAAAACATCATAAAATTTGGAAAGAATTAGGTCAAATTAAAACAAGCAGAAGCTGTGTCATAAAAGAAATCAAGAGCTGACGTAGACTAAAATTAGTAAAGATGTAGATTTGAATAACATGATTAACAAGCTTGATCTAATAAGAAAAATAAACTTTAAGATGAAAGCATTATTAGAGGTAAATGAATTGTTACTTAATGGTTAAAAGAATATTCCTAAGATAGAAAAAGTCCATCTCAGTTATCTATTGCTGCATTTAAAAGCCCCGCGTCAAAACCTTGTGACTTAAAACAATGATTCTATGAGTTGACCATGTTGAGTTAGCTGAAGGTCATTAAAGAGCTGCATTCATCAGAGAGTGCAACTGGGGTGGGAACATCCAAGATAGTTTAATTCGCATGTCTTGTGTCTTATCTGGAATGGCTGGAACAGCTAGGGCTGGCTGGGACTCTCTCCCAATAGAGCGTACAAACTTCTTATTTGGTATTTCACAAAAAAACAAAACTAAATTACAAGTCGAACCCAGTAATGTGTAAAAAGGGCAATACATCCTGGCCAAGATGGAATGCAGAGTTAATTTTACATTCGTAAATTACCAATATAATTCACCATACTGACAGTAAAAGAAAATAATCATATCATCACATCAATAGATGCAAAAAAAAAGCATTTACTAAAACAACATCCATTATTTAGGAAAAAAAGAAAAACTCTTAGCAAATTAAGAATAGAAGGAAATTACTTAGTCTGATGAAGAATATCTACCAAAAAAACTTATAGAAAGTATCATATTTAATGGTGAAATATTGAGACCTTTCCCTGTGAAACTAAAACAGGATGCCTGATATCACCACTTCTCTTCAGCGTCATGTTTGAGTTCCTAGCCAGTGTAATGAGTCATGGAAAAATGTTTAAGATTATAAAGTACTGAACAAAACTATTATTATTCATAGATAATATGACTATATATGCATAAAATCTAAAGGAACTTAGATAAATACTAGAACTGATAAGTAAATTATGCAATTTGAGTAGATAAAAGATCAATACACCAAAAAAAGTATATTTCTATATACCAATATATACTTAGAAAAAAATTTAATGATGTCACTTATCATCAAAAACATATCAAATACCTAGGAATAAACCTAACAAAAGATGTATCTTCTACAGACAAAGCTACAGAAAATTAGTGAGAGAGAGAAGTTCAAACTGATCTAAATAAATAGGGTGATATTGGAAGACAACACTTATTAACTTATACAAATTAATTTATAGATCCAATGCAATCCCAGTTATTAAAAATCCAGCAGGTTTTTAAGTGAGAGGAAGGCAGGAATTGACAAGTTGATCTTTAAATGTATAGAAAAATACAAAGAGCCAAAAATAGCCAAAACAATTTTGAAGAGGGGCAATATTTTATGACTTAAACTACCAGACAATAAGATTTATTACAAAGCAACAATAATTAGCAGAGTGTGGTATTGGCATGAAGATAGACAAAATAGACTAATGGACCAGAAAAGAGTTTCTAGAAACAAACCCACATGGCTTCTTGTTTTATGACAAAGGTGAAATTGCACTATTGTGGAAAAGACGTATTTTCAATAAATAGCGCTGGGTAAATTGGCTATCTATATTTACATTAAAAGTAAACATAAACACTCATACTATACATAAAAATCAATTGCAATGTTATTATAGATACAAAATAAAGGATAAATTAAATAAAGTTTCTAGAAGATAACCTAGGGGAATATCTTCATGACCTTGGAGTAGATAAAATTGCTTAGATCGGATACAAAAATCTCTAACCATAAAGGAAAAGATTGATGAATTGGACTATATCAAAGTTGGAATGGTTGTTCATCAAAAGACACTACCAAAGACAAGTCACATTTGCAATACATACATCCAGCCAAGGATTTATATTCAGAGTTTAAAAGAACTACAAAACAGGAAGAGAAAAACCAAAAACCAATAGAAAAATGGGAAGAGATTTGAACAGATATTTAACATAAAAAAGGATGTCTAAATCACCAATTAGACTATGAAAAGGTACTCAATCTCATAACTCACCAGGGATATAAAAAACAAAACCGCATTGAGATAATCCTAGCAGAATGGCCAAAATTTACACAACATCAGTACCAATATCAGCAAAGATTTCAGAGCAATGAGAACTTACACATTGGTTGGTAGAGTGTGAATTGGCACAACCACTTTAGAAAATAATTTGGCAGTACTTTCTAACCTGAATATACGCATATCTTATGAGCCAAGAATTCCACTCCCAGGTAGAAATCCAATAGAAATGAGTGCACATGTGCACCAAGAGACATATACAAGAATGTTCATAGCAGCACTGTTTATTTTACCTCCAAAATCATGTAGGGACTCTTGGTTCCCTTTGAGGTCCTCCTGCTGGATTGAGATGAATTAATCTCTATCCGTTCCTGTGTGTTTTTCTTGTCTCAGGGTGCAGTAGGTTGGATGTGACATAATATACCTAAGGCAATGTGTATTTGTAGATATGAAATTAAACAGCCCCTTACGAAGACCAACATATGGGCCCAGAGGCAAAGGTTAGGAAAAATTATTTGAAAGAACGAAACTGGCACTCCTCATGGTAGCTAATGTCTTAGGGACCTTTGTTGACCAGTATGCCAGGATGGAAACCTGACTTTCAAAAACATATAAAAGCAGTACATTCACATGGTTATTAAAAAAAATAGTATGGAAAGACATGAAATGTCCCCTTCCCACCTATAGTTCCTCAGATGTAACCACTATTTTTGTGTGTGGACTTTCCAGGGGGATAAAGTATACTTGTAAGAGTTTATACACATATACATTCTATTTTTTTAAATATCTACCCAATAGAATAATACTGCGAATACCAATCTATACCTCGCCTTTTCCCCTTCACATTAAACAAGGTGGTCTTTCCTTGTTAGCATGTGTAGCTTTACCTCATTCTTTAATAGCTTCATTGTTTGCTGTTGCACAGATGAATCAGAATATTGTAAACGGTCTCACATTCATGGTCTTTTATGTTGCTTCCAGTGTTTAGGCGATAACAAATGCTGCAATAAACTTTCTTATAGAACTATCCCCACCTACTTATCTTAAGGTAATTTCCCAAGAGCAGAAATGTGTGGTCAAGGGTATGCAAGTTTTAAAAACTTTAATTAGTAGTTAAAGATGGGTACTCCCACTTCCTTTTTTCTAATTCACTAATGCAATCTGCTCTTTGTGAACAAGCACTTTGTCAGATGTGCTCCTTGGAGCTGGTATGCAGTGTACTAACTGTAATCAAGACCAAACCTGTTATTTCTGAGAAAATCTCTCTTTCGGTCTCGGCGCTGGGCGGTCCAGGTCTTCATGCTGCTGTGGGTGACACTACTGGTCCTGGGTGAGTAGAACGGCTCAACACGGGCCCTGGGTGGGGTTGGGACAGCTTCTCTCTCCACCACCAGCCTGGCCTTTCTTGAGGCTCAGCCGCTGCTTGAAGAGTCTTTCCCACATGAGGAGACTGCTTTCAGGCTTTACTGCAGGGTTCAGGGCTTCCTCTCTTGGGGCTGAAGAAAGTAGTCATAGCTGGAAAAACCTTTCAACCTTACAGAGAAGGAAACTATAGTGACCACAACAATTAATGTTTCATTCATTTTTTTTTTCTTCAACAAATACTTCATGAAGTCCAGAAAATGTGTCACAGTTGCTTATTCATACTGTCTTATTCAGAGAAGAGTCTGCTCTCCTTTCTGCATAGGAGATGCCTTTTATCCTCGTATGCTGGTCCTGGGCACAAGGAGGCAAGGTTTCTGACAGGGAGGATGCTCTTTCTTCTGCACACGAATGCAAACCACAGCAGTGGTTGGCAGATTAAGAACATGGGGTTGGGGGGGAGACACAGAGGGTTAGTGGGCAAGGCAAGGAAAACCCTAAAGCAGATGGCATTCTCATTGTGCCTGTGGGTGTGCGTAAGTGTCTATCAACTCACATCTATGAACTGGTTGGTTTTTACCAAGGTCTAAATATTAGAATTAAATAAGTTTATTCATTTGCTAAGCAAATATTTTTTAGTGATACCTATTCGCAGCACTGTACCAAGTGCTGAGAATGACGGGAGTCCACGGAGGAAGCTCATGATATAGAAGGGCTCCCAGCAAGGCCGATGGGCAAGAAACAGCCATATAACAAGACTCCAGTTAAATAATTGTCCAGGCAAAGTTACCAGTGGATGGTGCAGGCAGATAATAAACTATGTGCCAAATAACTGGTATAGACTTCATGAAACTTAGAAGTGAGTAGGAGCTGGAGGGGCAAGATGTAAGAAGAGAGGGCACCACAGTTGGAAGGTGCAGGGAGTATATATCCAGAGATGGGAAGCACATCCCAGTGTGGTACCAACAGAGGGGCAAGAGAGTATGGCCAGGAGCATGCACTTTGGGGTCGAGCAGGACCTGGATTCAAAATGTCATCCTGCCACTTGCCACCTACTTAACCAGTTTTCTGGCCTGTGAAATAGGGCTAATCAAACACCTCATAGGGCTATTGACCGGATTACATGAAATAATGTATGTAAGTGCTTACCACATAGAAAACACTCAGAAGACTGTTGGCTCCATTTAAAACAATGCAATCACCAAGATATTCAGGTAATAGTGAGTAATCCATTGTTCTCAAGAGCACACTTCAGTTTGGATAACTCTTACATCAGCCCTGTTTGCACAGGGATGATGTGCCGCTCGCTCACTGCTAGATGTCCTTTGCCTCGCACTGGCACATGACTGGCATTCCACAAATCTCTGTTGAATGAATCAATCAAATCTGTCCCTTATATGGAGTATCTCTTCAATTTATAAACCTGCTCATGTTGCCCCATCTCTCTCCTCGTTACCCATTTCTCAAACCTGTATCCTTCTATCTCTACTATTGTTAACCTAGCTCTTTAATTAATTCACTATACAATAAATAAATAGTAAAAATTAATGGAATATCTTTTATATGCCAGGCACCGTTCTAGATCCTGGAGGATATATGGTGAATACAAGAGAAGTCCCAGCTCTCATAGGGATTGCATTGTAGAGAGGAGAAAGGAAGCAAACAAACAAATAATGAAGATGATTTTGAAAAAAACACTCTGAGAAAGATTAAACATCACCATCTCTGGCCCTGCCTTCTAACCAGCCTCTCAGCCTCACACCTGGTCCCACCAAGGTCCGCCCACGGGCAGAAAGCTCCATCTATGTTTTAAGTCCTATTGTTACTCTCCTCAAAACCTTTCCATAGCTCCCTGTGGCTTTTACAATAAAATCAGAGCCACTCACTTGGGCCCCACGTGCCTCTAATCTTATTTCCCCCACCACTCCCTGCCTTCCAGACCCCCCAACTCCTGAACACCACTGTCATTTCTTCATTCCGTGTCCTTCTGCCTTGACTGCCTTCCGCATCACCTCTTGCTACACACAAGCGCTAACCTTCACTTACTGACTCCTATGTTCTCACTCACAATTTTCTCAAGCGTTCCTCCTTCTGGCACCTTCCATGGTCCCCCCACCCTCTTCAACACACACATACACACACGTACCCTACACATTGGACAAGGTGGCCCCTCTGCCCCCAAGATACCCCATGTGTATTTCTATTATTGCACTTATAGCCAGTATTACAATTACATGACCTCCCATCATGCTTCTGTTTCCTCTACCAGTCAACTTCTTGACAGCAGAGACCATTTTCTAAATTCATCTTAGAATTCCCATCACAATGTCTTAGCATATATATAGTTATTTGATAAACAATTATTAGATTTTTAAAATGAACTTTTAATGGAAGAAGCAACAAATAGATGGAAAAAAACAGGCATTAACTTTGAAAAGCCACAAAATTTTTAATCTGTGCTCATCTCTGGCTTTTTTTGCAGCTCCTCTCAGTGGACAATGGGGTGAGTTCTTTCTTTTGTTCTTCATTGTTTCTGTATAAGAGTATCTCCGTAATAAATAGGAAACATTTACGATGGCTGCCTGAGGATCTCTGATATCTCCCGTTTTCTTGCCAAGGCCAGCAGGGATGTGAAAGTGTCACCTGGTCTACTGGCATCGCCCAAAGGCCAGGAGAGCTTCATGATCACCCTCCATCCAACCCTCCCTGGGCGAGGTGGGGGATGCACAAGCAGCTCTGGCCTTTGCGAGGCCCTGCATTTCATCCTGTTGCAAATGGACCCCACTTAGCCAGGCAGGACTTCAACTCCATGGCAAATGGGCTGGGCTCAGGATAGGATCACCTCCAATCAGCAAGCCAGGAATACTGCTCTGAAAACACCCCACTGTGGTGATCCCAACAGGGATGCTGCATCCTTCACAGCTGTGGAGTAAAATCCTCCAAGAATGGCGTAGGGAGCAGAAGAACCTCCAACACCTGGGCCCTGACAAGGAAGAAATGCACAGAAAGGGAAATGGGGGAGAAGACAAGTTTTCACACAGCCAACTAGTTCTGCTCTTAATGCCGTTCTTCTGGGTCAGAGTGGACACTTCAGGACCCATGAATAGCAAGAATTCCCTACAACCCCTCTCCTTGTCCAAAATCAGCAGCCCCAGCTGGAACTGTGTCTAGGTCACGTCCAGATGCCAGCGAATGAGTTGTTCATTCCTTGCTCTGCCACAATTAGCTACGATGGGATTTTTCTGGGTATTTGAATCTTCATTTAAAAATTGAAGGTATTATACAGGTTGGTCTCTCAAGCTTTGCTCAGTGCCAAATAGATGATAATATGATTTATTCTTTGTTGGTTTGTTTGTTTAGACTAGTCAAGGGCAATAATTAGAAGGGGAGAAAGAGTAGAACAAGGAGTTCTACTATTCTAACTGACTGTGAACTATCAGTTGAGACAACTCAATTGTCTCAGACCTTCAGACCAACCGATATGATTTAGTCTTTTAGGGAAAGTACAAAATTGTGATTTTAACAATAGCTTTGGTGGTTCTTATGAATTTATGAACATGATGGAATGGCAGGACAGGCGTTTTTCTCTAGGATCCACTTCCATGACAGGCTGAGTAGCCAGTGACGTTTGATAGTGAATACTGCTAGTATTACCCTCTTGACATCGTTTTTCTCATTGCCACCCCCAAGCAACCCCTCCCTCAGGTGAGGTGAGTGCTGCTAGCCACTGCACAGCTGTGAGCCATCAGTGACCCTCCTAGGGGCCTCTTCAGGGTCCTCCAAAGCCAGGTCCTCCAGTCTGTCCGACAGGCACCCCTGTGCTTGGGAACGCAGGCTCCTCCACCTCAGACTTTTTCTCTTCCCTCCTCAGCTACCACAATCAAACCCATTATTTCCCTCCATCCTCCATGGACCACTGTCTTCCAAGGAGAGAGAGTGAATCTGACTTGCAGTGGGTTTCACTACTCACCACAGGGAACAAAATGGAAACATTCATATTGGAGGAAAGAAACAGTAAGAGACATCCCAGGAGACACCCTCGAGGTTCATGAATCCGGAGAGTACAGATGCCAGGCCGGGAGATCAACCCTAAGTAACCCTGTGCGCTTGGACTTTTCTTCAGGTGAGACAGAGTGAAAAAAATACAAACTTTAGAAATCATTTCAGTTCCTTTTTTTCTCCAGCTGTTACCATCATTCACTCCAGACAACTCATGAGTGAACAATTTTAATCCACACTGTGGTTAGACAGACAAGGAGAAAGTTAAAAAACTCTGTATACCACCAAATAAGGAATGGAATTAGCTTCTTAAGTTGGAACATAAAGTTTGAGAAGATTTAACTTATCTGGATAAAACTCATTCAGCCCAATGGGAAGTGATTTCAAGTAATATATCTAGAAGGACATAATTATCATATATAACAGCTGAAGGTTATATGGAGAACCATACAAAGGCTGCAATGTCTGCTGAGTGGAATAATGTCTCTAAACCTGTGGATATTAAAGTTTGATTTGAATCTGGAAACCTGGGCAGCTGTTTAATCATACAGATACTCAGGGTCTACCCTGTGTTTACAGAATAAAAAACTGTAGGAGTAGGGCCTCGGAATTTATAGCTTTTACAAGCTGCTCTGGTAAAAGAAAAATTAAGAAGCAATTTATTTGAATGGTTCATGAATTTATGTATAGTTTTAAGCCATATGATTTACTTAGAATATTAAGGAACAGGAACAAATTTTTATATGTATAGATATAGATAGATGATAGCTAGATGATATAGATATTGAAATACAGAGGGAGAGAGAAGGAAAGAGGTACGTGGTTTTTGTCCAAAAACCACCTAGTTATAAAGCCCTTTAATTTAGTGGATAAGGAAGCAGTGAAGTAGCAAGGAGCAAATAAAATGCTTATGCTCTTTGACACAATCCCCCTCTTAACATTTACCTACTGAAACAATCATAGAAATGTATACCCAAAATGGAGGGCCCTAAATGGTCAAGAAGAGAGGACTCATTAAATAAATTACATTTCTGACATTGAAGGAAAACTTAATGGCCATTGAAAATCAGGTTCAGTAATAAAATCAATGACACCAGAAAGTGTCCATAGCATAGTAAGTGAAAGGCAGGTTGTCAAATCTATAAATAGTATTCAAATTCCATGAGAAGAAAAAAATACACAGAGACTCTCAAACACATGAACATGAAAGAGAAAACCGGAAACACATGCACCAAAATACGGACGGTGGGATGATAGGTGATTTTTACCTATATTTTTGCTTTTCTACTTTTCTCAAGGCACATGTATTCATTTTAAAATCAGAGAAAAAGAAATGATATTATTTTAAGAATGCTTTCTATGAACCCCTTTTTCCAGAAAATCTTAGAATAATAATGAAAACTAAGGGAGAACAATGGGATGAACCAAGTAACTGGTCCTGTGTTTGCCGTAGCTTCACTGATCCTGCAGGCTCCACTTTCTGTGTACGAAGGAGACCTCGTGGTCCTAAGGTGCCGGGCAAAGGCAAGAGTAGCACTGTACACTATTTACAAGAATGGTGAAGCCCTGACATCCCTTGAAGGAACCTCTGACTTCTTTATTCATGATGCAAGTCTGAAGGACACTGGTGCATATCACTGTACTGGATTTATGAAAGATTACTCCATTTCTTCCAATGAAGTCCAAATCCAAGTCCAAGGTAAAGGCTTCATTATTTTGTGAAGTGGGTTGGTCAAATGGAGGGTCCCTGGGGTCACAGAGTTAGAGTAGGAAGAAAGGGGCAGACTGGGTTACCACTGAAACTCGGGGTGCATTCCTGCAAGGACCACAGCTGGTACAACAGTGCTTTGGGCTGAAGGGTGTTAAGAGTCAATGGCATCCCTGCCTGTGCCTGCTTTCGTGTGTTCTGCTTGCCGATGCTGAGGACGAAGTGTGTTTTTCTCCACAGCAGTTCCCACCCTCATTGCTCTGGGACTGTTATGATTCTTCTCTCTAGATCTGTTTCCATCTCCCGTGCTCAGAGCCAGCCCCTCCCAGCCCCTGGAGGGAAGGTCCATGACCCTGACCTGTGAGACCCAGCTCCCTCCACAGAGGTCAAACGTCCAGCTCCAGTTCCGCTTCTTCAGAGACAAGCAGGCCCTGGGATCAGGCTGGAGCAACTCCACAGAGCTCCATATCCCTGCAATGCGGACTGAAGATTCAGGGTCCTACTGGTGCCAGGCAGGAACCAAGAATCTCAGCATCATACACAAGAGCCGGAGTTCCCAGATACACGTGCAGAGTGAGTGTCAGTGGGCTTTGAGATTTGCCAGGGATGGGGCCGGAAGAGCTGGGCAGATCTGCACATCAGCTTGGGGTACCAGTGTACACGGAAAGAGCTTCCCATACCTGTGAGCTGTACGAGACAGGAGAACCCAGCTCTTGGGGACATGTAGAAGAGCTTAGAACCAGGAAAATACAAGAAAAGAGAGATGAGTTTATTTTTTTCTTTCAGTGCCATTAGACATAACTCTCAGAAGACTCTCTTCCCTGACATCATTTTTCCCCTGCTAGGCCCATAGCTGTAAGTTGTGGGCTGCGGCAGAGCCCTCTGACTGGCCTGGCTCCTGCTTGGCCAGATGGGCAGCCTCCTAGTATCATAGGGGCCTGGAGCACCGTACTTAAGAACAAGAAAACCAAAAGACAGAAGCTTGCAGAACAAATCATCCCAACTTGATGTCATTAGGGACGGCATTGTACCCACTATTGCTTTTTCTGAAGTTTCTAAAATTTTGTGGGTCCTCAAGCATGACTTCTAACCAATGGCCAAATGCTTCCCCTGATTAGATTTGGTCTGTCTCATAGGAAATCTATTTGAGTGTTAGGAAGGGACACACAGTCTGGGGTGCACACCCTCCTCAGTGAGGAGAGAGTGGAAGTGGGAGCATTCTCCAGAAATTTACTCCCATTCCTAGGCCAAAAAAAAAAGCAAAAAATATTCTATGACTCTATTTTTTCTAAACTGACTAAATTTTATTAATCTTATATTCTGCAGTTACAGGTAACAGGTATTTCTTAGGTCACTGGTTTAAGGATGGACAATTCAGAGAAGGTGGAGAGGGTGTTATCCAACAGTTGCAACACAATAATTTCTAGCATAGCCCTTCCTTCAGCATAATTGATGAAACGCAATCTCAGGCCCTTCTCCTCCTCTGTTCAGTTATCTCCCACTGCTCTTTTAGACCTAAAGATGACTCAGAAAGGCACTGTCATAAGCCAACATCATTATGCAAAACCACACCCATCTGGGGTATGGGATGCTTTCATGACAGATTTTCCTGCTTCGTGGGACTGTCCTTGTTCCACCTCCTTTGACCTTTTAACTGACAAGGTAGAGAGGGGTTAAGAGTTTCCTGCTCAAGGGCAAGCTTTCTGCACAAGCCAACAGCTCATTTCCAACTAGCCTTGCAGTCACTGTGGCCCCGGGACAATCACCTTTGATGCCCAGGCTCCCTGTTCCCATCACCACTCCCACCACTTTCCCCAGTTATTGGGCACTGGATGTCATCTCTGGAATCACTGGCCCTGCTCTATTGGGGGATGGGCAGACATGAAGGGAGGCCGGGCAGAGCTGCCTCTGTGCCTTGCCCCAGACACTCCACAAGACCATCAAGGAGTAGCGGGCGTCCCTACCACTTCCTCCCTCTTCCCAAGGATAGGCCAGTTCCACCCAGGTCCAACTTTCCACGTGAGATAAGCAGCTTTAGCGCTTCCCATCCAGTGACTCTTCTCCATCCATGAGCACCCCACTGCCAAGAGTCCCACATGTCATTTTTATCCATTTAGGAGTTTTTGCCAGCCTGCAAATACACACTGTCCCAGCTTCCAAGTCGGTGTTTGAAGGTCAGGATCTGGTGCTCATCTGCTCAACAGATAGAGTCCGAAGGCCCGTCACAACCTCATGGTACAGAAGATTTAAAAACCGGGATGAGAAAATAAAGACTCTGATGTCCTCAGAATTCAAGATCTCCATGGTGAAAAGCAGCGATGCTGGAGAGTATTACTGTGCAGCTAACAACAGATACAGCTTCTTCGTCAGCAAACCAGTGACCATCGAGGTGAAAGGTGTGTTCTCTCAGTTATCACCTGAGGAATGGCTTATCAAACTGCACACAGGGATCCTCAGCAAAGACCACAAGGCAGTTGGGTGGGAGTGGATAGTGATAGTTACCAATGATCCAGTGCTCTGAAGAGCCTACCAAGAGCTAATCAGAGTTTAGCAGGAAGGAGTTAGGAATAGAAGGGGCCATGAACAGTGGGAGCTTTTGGAAATGCTTAGAAATGGGGATTAGAAAAAATTCTCAGTGATTTGGCATAAGTCCAGACCCTTCACATTTACAAATTTCTTCTCAGGTTAAGTAAAATTTCTCTTGGGAATAAAGCCAGAACAAAAAGGACATTAGAACTGGGGCTGATCTAGGGCCGTGTTTCTTGACAAGCCCCTTTAATTTAAGGATATGCAGGGACCCTCCCTGACCACCCTGTTGTCTCTTTCAGCCCCAGTGACATATCCTTTCCTCACCTTTAGGGCGCTTAGAGCAGTGGTCCTCAACCTTTTTGGCACCAAGGATCGGTTCATGGAAGATAATTTTTCCATGGACGAGGGTTGCAGGGTTGGGGGGAGGCCGAGCTCAGGCAGTGATGCGAGTGATGGGGAGCAGCTGTAAATACAGATGAAGCTTCACTCGCTCACCTCCTACTGTGCAACCCTCTGGCTCCTAAGTTTCAAGAAAGACAATTTTTCCACGGACTGGGGGAGGTTGGGAAGGGGTGTGGCAGAGCTCTGTGGCCCAGTCCCTAACAGGACACAAACCAGTATCAGTCCGCACCTCAGGGGTGGGGAACCGCAGTCTTAGGACACAGCATGCTGTGGAGAATGTAGTAAAATTTCACTGTGATACCAAGGGAGCTTCTCCCCTAATCCTTTATCAGTTTTATCACGAGCCTAAAATCCAAAAGACCCAGAACCCCTATAGAGGAGAAGCATCCCTCATCCTCTCTCTGCCCACAGAGCACTCTGGGAATGACTCCTGTGTCCAGACAATGGACTGGGGACCCAGCCAGCAAAGAGAGGACACTCTCCAACAGAAGTGAGCTAACTCTGACCACTAGAGGTCACAGCCACAGTTAGGTAGTGTGTGAGACTCCATCTACAGAAACTCACAGGCTTTGGGCCCACATGGCCTTATGACAGGCTCATTGCTTCTGCCTAGCAGTTCTGAACTCCTTTCTGTGACCACTCTCTCAGGAACTCAGGAGTCCCTTAGAATGAATCACTAATAGGAAAATACACAATCCAACCAAAACTACCCTCATGTAGCTATGAAAACTTTTCAGGGTTCAAATGCTGTGCAAATCAGCAATCTCTGGTCAAAGAGAAATTATAGAGCTCGGCATTACTTGGTGGGACCATACTTAGCTCTTAATTCTTCTGTCAATCAACAAAAGTCCAACAATTTTTGGATTTTGTCCTTTTTTCACTGACACTCAACAAATCTTTGCTCTCTTTCCTGCTTCCGACTTCTTCCCCAGGCTATCTCAATGTCTCTGTTGGCTTCTAGCAATATAAGCAAGTGTCTATCTCTCCTGGGCTCATTCTTCTACCAGCCAGATTTCATCACACTCCTGAATGTTTCTGAAGCATCTCTCTCTCCATCTTTCTATCTCTCTCCCCCTCCACCACGTCCCCACCACCCCCATCCCCAGATTCTGTAGAACTCAAAACTTTTAACTTTTCTCTCAATCCTCTGGATCCTCAGATGCCTGAGTTGGCAACCAACCTATTGTTCTCAATAGCTCCCAAATCATTTCTCTTTCCCAGGGAAACAGAGGTATCTGTTATCCCAGTTAAACAGGCATTGACAATAACCAATGTGCAAATCCATGTAGGATATAGAGTCAGGTAGCAACATCATAGTTAATCCAAAAATGTAACTCTAGAGGTGTAACATGTCATAGCAACAGACGTAACTATGAACCCCAGACGACATCACCTCCTTTACCAGTACACACCACCATGCTGCCCTCAAAGCTGTTACAACAGTAGGTATGGGAAAACTGCTTCTGTGGAGCTCTGTGTCATCCCCTCCATTCACAGCAAACTCCAGGTTCACTGTTAAGGAGACAATGCGATTCATCACTGGACCAGGAGTCAGGAGACAGACCAGGTTCTGGCTGGCCTTGGAAACAGCCTGCATGGGCAAGTCTCCTAGCCTCCCCCAACTCAGTTTTCTCACCTGTAACTAGAGAGGATCAGTCTGGGTAAAGGGAGAGGGGAGAAGCAGAGACGAGGGCCCTGGAAAAGTATGTCAATCTGGAAGGAAAAAGGGTCAAAGGCAAAGCCCTGAGGCCCACCCAAGTGAAGGAAGAAATAGAGACAGGGACTGAGAAGAAGACTCAGAGTGACTTGGGCAGGCGAGGGACTGTTCTTCCATAGTCACAGGGCAGAGGGAAACAGCAAGGAGCTGGTGTGGGTAACGGTGTGGGTCTGGTGGCAGCAAGATAAGGGATTTCTTCTTGAAAGCACCATCTCCTCTGCAAAAGGGAGGCAGGATAGGAGAAGAGACTAGAGATCTGGTGGGGAAGAAACAGACTGGAAACAGCCAACACGAGGAAGAGGAGAGAGCTGGTGAGAGAAGCCCAGGAGGTTGCTGGGCCACTCTGCAGGCCAGTGGACACTGGAGACCATGCATGTGCGTTGGCTATGCATTGAAACCTGCAGGAAGAGGCGGAAACAACTCTTGACTAATTTTTTCTCTCCCGCAGTCCCCGTGTCTCGTCCTGTCCTCACCCTCAGGTCCGCTGGGGCCCTGGCTTTTGAGGGAACCATCGTGACACTTCACTGTGAAGCCAAGAAAGGTTCTCCACGCATCTGGTACCAGCTTTATCGTGGGGATGTCCCCCTGGGGAGCAGCTTAACCCCCTCTGGAAGTGGAGCGTCCTTCAGCTTATCTCTGACCACACAGCATTCTGGAAACTACTACTGCACAGCTGACAATGGCCTCGGCCCCCAGCGCAGTGAGGCGGTGAGCCTCTCTGTCACTGGTAAGCCCTGGGCTCCTGCCGGCCACCCACCCCTGGCCCAGGGCCCTCTCTCACCCACCCCTTCGGAAGTCTGCATGTGTCTTTCAGTCTCCTACCCAAATCAAATGAATCCCTTCTTAGCCCGCTTCTCAGGAAGCCGGCTAACTGTGAGCCTCAGTCATCATCCAGCCCTGGCTTGGCCAGACCCCTAAGACAACTGAGTAGAATCCTCAGCTTTTATTAATACCAAATTAATTTATTTTTTTAAATTGTCTTCTTATGATTTTCATGTTCAGTCTCCACATGAATTTTTGTTAATTTGATGCACTGAAGCATATCCTATTTCTCTATTAATGCTTACATATTACGTTGGCTACAAGCACAGACATATGGACAAATACTGAGTAAGACCTTAATTTCTCTAAAAATTTCCCAAGCAGTTCAAGCTCTCACAGCAGGAGGTTTGGAGAGGGCTGATTTTGAACAGAAAGGAGGAAATGGCTCCCTGAGAACCAGCTCCTCAGTCTCTGGGGTTTGCATGATCCCTTGTCTTCTAATCCATTAAAATAAGTATTATATTATTGCATTATGTTTTCTAAATCTTTGTTCGAAGTGACATACATTCAGGAAACATGTACAAATCATAAGTGTATAATTCATGGTTTCTTGTGTTGCCATCAAAAAGGTGTTATTTTAGGAGCAAAACTGCATCTGTTTCACTTTTTAGGAGAGAGGGAAAGTTCAGTTTTCTTCTCAGAGAAGCGGAACAGTACAATAGAAAAATCTTGAGCTTGGTGTGTCAGACATGCCCCCAATATAAATTGTTGGGTAAAGAGATTATTATTTTAAAAATATAAATGTTCTGAGATCTAGACTCTAAAGTCAGAGCCCAGTCTATCTAGGAAAGCTCCCAGCCTTCATGCATCCTCTATCCCGTTATTAGGTTTTATTTTCTTCTTGTATTTAGCAACATCTAAAACCTCTTTATTTCCTGCTTCTTGTCTGTCTCTCTCAATGCCAATAGAATATAAGCTTCATGAGAACAGAACCTCATGAGTCATGGCCTCCTAGTAGGTCCTCAGTCAGCATTTGTAATTCAGTGAACAGATGATAAGACAATAAGCAGGAATCCAAAAAATGATCTAGCAGAGCTCAGGAGAACAAACAAAGAAAATAACAATGCTACTTTAGAAATGAAATCCAAATTTGAAGCGGTAAGAATAGAATGGATACCTCTGAAAACTGTTAACTAAATGAAGAATCAGTTTGAGAAAATAATACAGAATGAAAAGTACGAAGACACAGAAATAAAGGCAAAAAATTACAGTACGGAGATCAGACACTGGAGACCCCCACATGTAGATAATTAAACGTCTCTAAGTTGGAAAACCAAACTGAAGAGAAAACAAAACTCAAAGGTGCAATTAAAAAAAAATTGTCCTAAAGCAAACAAAGCTTGAATATGTAGCTCAGAAGATATATCTTGATGAGATTATTGAACTTCAAGGTTAAAATATATACGTGTGTGCGTGTGATCGTGGGGGAAAAAAGACAGTCATCTCAGAAAGAAAAAATATCAAGTTGGTCTTAGATTTTGCACAATAGTCAATACCCAAAGAGAGAGGAGTGGTGGCCAGACTTGGGCTTCCAGGGAGAATGAGAACTGAGAATTTTATATCAAATCAAAAAGGTATTGTCAAAAATGCAGGGACTCAGGGAATTTAGTACCCATTAACTCTTCTTTAAAAAATTGCTTAATGAATGTTACAAAAGCTTATGTAACCAAAACATTTGTACCCCTGTAATATTCTGAAATTAAAAAACGAATGACAAAATCCAGCCCACCTAGATGTGAATGAAAGCAAAGGACTTATAATGAGGAAACCGTGATATGAAAAGTGAGTACTGAATCTATGTAGGTTAGTGCTTCTCAACCCTGCTTGCACATTAGAATTACCTGGAAACTTTGTAAAAAGATCTATTACCAAGCTCTTCTTCAGGCCAACTAAATTCAGAATCTCTCAGATGCGGCCTCAGAATCAAAATTTTTAACATACCCTCAAGTGAGAATACGGTATGGACAGGGTTGAAGACCACTTATTTAGTTATAGAAACAAAGGCTAATCAACTGGGAGAATCATAGTTACAAAACAAAAAGTAACTATTATAGACACTGAAAATGTAAAAAAATATGTAAAAAAAATTAATTGCTCAAAAAGAGGAGAGGAAGTAAAAGAACAATTATTTTCTCATGGTTATTATTATTTCACAGTGAATTGTGAATTATTTCACAATTCAAAAAATAATTGACTTGACAGTCTTTAAAAATCAATGACAGATTTCAAAAATTTCATCTTGTCAATCATTTCTGAATACTTTATAAACAGTAACTCATCATTCATGGTTTACACATCACTAAAATTCCGTAGAAAACCAGCTAGTGGCCAGTAGGGTCACACAGGATAGAATGAGAGAATTGTTCAGGTAAAGCAACTGTAGATGTTAAGACTGGAAACAGAGACTAAATAATAAAAATAAACCTCTGTGCTGATGTGATCATAAGTGATCAGGGAGTGGAGAAACAAAAACCCCTGTATACCATTAGTGCAAGTGTAAATTGGTTCCATCTTTTTTTAATTGACGCATTGCAATTGTGTATATTTATGGGGTACAATCTGATGTCTTGATACATATATGTTGTATAATGAGTAAATCATGGTATTTAGCATATTCACACGACCTCGTGTATTTATCATTTCTTTGTGGCAAAACATTCAAAAGCCTCTCTTCTAGCTGTTTTGCAATATACTATACATTACTGGTAACCATCAGCACCTACTGTGCGGTAGAGCACCAGAACTTACTCCCCCTGTCTAATTATAACTTTGTACCCGTTGACCGACCTCTCCCCATCCTCTCTTCCCCCTCCTCCCCTCCCCAGTTTCTGGTAACCACTGTTCTACTTTCTGCTTTTATTAATACGATATCGATACACTTTGGGATTTTGTTTTTGTTTTGTTTTGTTTTGTTTTTCAGATTCCATACATGCATGAGATCATGCAGTATCTGCCTTTCTGCGCCTGGCTTATTTCACTTAACATTATTTCCTGCAAGTCCATCTGTGTTCTTGCAAATGGAAGGATTCCATTCTTTTTTACAGCTGAATAGTATTCCATTGTGTATATACAGCACATTTCCTTTATCCAGTTCTCTGTTGTTGGACACTTGGGTTGATTCCATAACTTGGCTGTTGTAAATCGTGCTGCAATGAACATGGAGTGCAGTTATCTCTTTGACACAGTGATTTCATTTCCTTTGACTATAGAATATACCCAGTAATGGAATTGCTGAATCTCATGGTAATTCCATTTATAACTTTTTTGAGGAATCCCCATAGTGTTTCCCATAGTGGCTGTACTAATTTACAATCCCACCGACAGTGTGTAAGTGTTCCCCTTTCTCCACATCCTCACCAACATTTGTTTTCTTTTTGATAATAGTCATTCTAACTGGAGTGAGGTGGTATCTCATTGTGGTTTCAATTTGCATTTCCCTGATGACCAGTGATGCTGAATGTTTTTCATGTACCTGTTGGCCATTTGTATGTCTTTTTTTGAGAAATGTCTATTAAGATCTTTTGCCCATTTTAAAATCAGACATTTGAGTTTTTGCTGTTAAGTTCTTTATATATTCTGAATATTAACCCCTTGCCAAATATATAGTTGGCAAATAGTTTCTCCCATTCTGTAGGTTTTCTCTTCTCTTTGTTAATCATTTCCTCTACTGTGCAAAAGCTTTTCAGGTTGATGTAATCCCATTTGCCTATTTTTGCTTTTGTTGCCTGTGCTTTTGAGGTCCTATTTTAAAAAGTCCAATCTTTTTGAAGAACAATTTGATATCACATATTATTATTTTAAAGGTTCATATACTTCATCCCAAAAACTCCGCTTCTAAGAATTTATCTTAAGAAATGTACTCACAGGCTGGGCACAGTGGCTCATGCCTGTAATCCCAGCACTTCGCAAGGCCGAGGCAGGAGGATTGCTTGAAGCCAGGAGTTTGAGACCAGCCAGGGCAACATAGCAAGACCCCATCTCTAAAAAATAAAATAAAATGAAAAAATTAGCCAGGAATAGCACCACATGCTTGTAGCTCTAGCTACTTGGGAGGCTGAGGCAAGAGGATTGCCTGAGCCCAGGAGTTGTAGGTTGCAGTGAGCTATGATCACACCACTGCATTCTAGCCTGGGCAAGAGAGCAAGGCTCTGTCTCAATAAAAAAAAAAAAAAAAGAATATTCAGGTAATATTTATACAAAATTATAAACTAGTATATTTAAAAGAGTTGCATTTTGTGTATAAATTTTACCTGAATAAAGTTGATTTTTAATAGTTAATGATGTAGATCTCTAAGTAACATCATAGAAAGATGCCCATAATATGTAGCTAAGGAGAAAAGCAGGTTCTAGAGCAGTCTGTATGTTGCGATCCCATGCATGTGTGTGTTTTTAATGTATTTATTTATGTGTTGATATGGGTAAGTGTGTTTATACGTAGAAAAGATCTGGAAAGCATTACCAAATACTTAAAAGAGATAATTTCTGGAAAATAAAAATAAAGAAAATGGTAAAATCTTTCACTTTATGTAATTCTGTAAAGTTTGATTTTTTAAATAATGAGTTGTTTTTAATTTCATAAATACTGGTGTCAATTAACTCTTCTCCTCCCTCAGTTCCAGTGTCTCGCCCTGTCCTCACTCTTAGGACTCCCCGGGCCTGGGCTGTGGTGGGGGACGTGGTGGAGCTTCACTGTGAGGCCCCGAGAGGATCTCCGCCGATCTGGTACCAGTTTTATCACACGGATGTCAGCCTGGGGAGCAGCTCAGCCACCTCTGGAGGGGGAGCATCCTTCAACCTCTCTCTGACTGCAGAACATTCTGGACTCTACTTCTGTGAGGCTGACAATGGCCAGGGACCCCAGCGCAGTGACACAGTATTACTCAGCATTACCAGTAAGTTGACCCTTCCAACCAGCAGCACAAAAAGGAACAGACCATCTGCCCCACCTTTCCCAATAACCAATATTGGAGCTACTGGAGTTTCCACAGAGCCATTTATTTGCTGTGGGATGTCATGTCAGTCCTGCTGCCTACACAGCATCTACCTGAGAGCTTTGGATTCTACATGCACAGGAACTTGCACCTTCCCTTTGCTTGCTGTACCTTTCCTGGTAGCAATGGTCTAGAGCCCACTGGGACCAAAACTCCCCTAATGTAGAAGTAAAGGCTTTTCAAAGTACAAACTATATCCTGATCAACAGTGATCAGTAGGAAAGAAGTTATGAAGTTCCCTGTGTCTCGCCTCAGAAGATACTTAGTTATGGTTTTCTCTGTCAATCAATAAAAAGACTGACACATTCTGTTATCGGCTCACAAATTTCTCTCCAGCTTCTCCTGCCCCTATCCCAAAGCTGCTTGCGTTCCCACCCAAGACCCTTGTAAAGGACGTCTCACCATCATTCTCCTGACTTCCTACTTTCCCTGTTCCACTCAGCAGTGTCACTGCCCCCATCTGCCCCTGTTGTGGGCTCCTAGTGATGCCTGCTCTCCATGAAGCGATGTCTTCCTCTCAACCCCACACTCTGGCACCGTTTCATGGCTCTAATGTCCCCAATACAATCCACTCAGCACCACTGACTTCCTCTCCACATCAGTCACCCACTCACACGTGCATACATTATTCCATCTCTGAAATGACAATTTAAGCACCTATCATCTGACAGCCATCTCTCATCCTGCTACTCGCTTCAACTTTTCCTGTCACTAGTGCTCTCAGACCTCAATGGAAGGCCCAGTTCATTAGCAACTCTGCTGCCTCCCTAATACATCAAACAATGATAGCCTTCAAATTGAGCGTCTGGCTCTACATCCATCTAGCCACTCGTCTCTCCTCTTCCTCAGGTATGGAGGAGAGGACCGTGCTCCCTATGTCAGGTACATGTCCCCATCTGCTCTCTAGGTTCCATCCTTTTGTGCGTTCCCAGAAACTTCATACAACCAGTTATCACTTTCCTATGTTCCAGCATCTCCCTGTCTGTGGAATCCCTCCCACTGGCATTTAACCTCCTTCCTCTCTCATATCTAAGAAAAACCGTCTCTTGATCTCACTTATGTCTCCACCCACTGGTCCATCATGGCTAAACCTTCAAAAAGAGTCAGCTACCCAGGGTGTCTCCATTTCCTCGTTATCTACAACGTTTCAATCTACTAGGGTCTTCTGACCTCTCCACAAAAATGGTTCTCTCAAAGGTCTCTGTTGACCTCCATGGCTTTAAACACCATTGCCATTATCCAATCCTCATCCTATCTGAGCTCTCAGATATATTCCACAGTGTTTGCCGTTTCTTCCTTCCTGAAACTCTCCTTTCCTGGGCTTCAGTGACTCTACCCTCTTCTTGTTCTCCCCGTTCTCTGGCTACGTCTTCTCAGTCTTCTTTACTGTCTTCTCTTTTTACGGACAATGTTTAAGCATTGGTGTGTTCCAGAGTTTTGACCTGTGTCCTCTTATCTGTATTCTTTCTCTGCATGATCCTGGGTATGTCGTCTATAAATGGTCTTGTCATCTATACCTAATGATTCCTAAACTTCTATTTCTAAAGGAGACGTCCCTCCCTCCACTCAAATATCTCAAAAGCTCACCAATTGAACATCTCTAAACCTGAACTCCTGACATTCCCCTCAGACCTGTTCCTCTTCCAGGGTCCCTACCTCTGTGGAAGACACCTCGCTTTATCCAGATACACAAGGCAGAAACCCAGGAGTCTTCCTTGACATTTCTCTCCCTCACCCCTCAGAACCAGTTAATCAATAAGTCCTGTTGATTTTACTTCCTAAATATTTCTTAGATCTCTTTCTATTCCTGTTGCCACTGTCTAGTCAAATCCACCAACATTTCAACTACTGCAATGCCACTTAAATACCATTGTATTCCACTTCTGTTCCCCACAGTCCCTTTTGCACACTGAGGTCAGAATCCTCTTCTGAAAGGACAAATATGATCACCTCACACCCTTGTGTAGACAGAGTTATAGACTTCCCATAGCTCAAGGAAGAAGGACCAAAGTCCCTGGCATGGCTTGTGAAGCCCTGCCTGGCTCCCCAGCCTCCTGGTTCATGGCACTCTTCAGACCCTTCCCTTAATGCCCCTGCCACCTACTTCAATCGCTCAAATGTGCCAATCTTCTTCCCAGCTCAGGGTCTTTGCACGCAGAGCTTGCCTGATGTGCTCCCCACCTCCTCCTCCACCTGGTTCACTTCCAATGTCACTTTGTGAGGAAGCTTTTCCTGACTAACTCATTCTAGGTCAGGTCCCAGGATTATACATTTCATAGCACCCTGTCCTTTACTCTGTATCAATTATCAATGTTTTAATTCTATAATTGCATTTTTGTGCAAAACTTGTATTTTTATTTAATGGCTGCCTATCATCCTTCTAGATTGTAGGCTCCGTGACAGCAGGGACTATGTCTCTCTCCCCCTTGAATCCCCAGCATATATTGCCATTCTCGGGACTAACTGATTGCTTGGTTAATTTTTAAAAACTTTTTGCTCAATTAATTTTTGATGAATGAATATAAAAATGAGCCAACAAATTGGTCCACACTCATTCTCTTGTGGGCCCCATTTCTTGTGCAGCCCAGACTCAATTACATCCCTGGCTACGTAAGCAATAGGTCTCTCCTGTTCCTTGTTTTCTGTTGAACTGATTTCTCCTTTTCCTCAATAGTCCTTTGATTTCTAAGATGCTTGAGTTTCATTTTAATCTTTGTTTCCAAATTCTTCAAACACATTTGAGTTTGTTTCTTCAAATACTCCAAACTGTTGATAGCACTGCACAACGTTATTGTTTCTGGAGATCTGAAGCCATTATAGCTGAGATCTGAGTAATGTCACAGTTCATTAAAAACTGAGAAAAACATTTTCCCATTTGAAATGGCTGTAGAATGCAGGAATATATTTGGACAAAAGGAGCTGATGGTTAACTGTTTTGTCTCCCTCAGTTCCAGTGTCTCGGCCTGTCCTCACCCTCAGGGCTCCCCGGGCCCAGACTGCGGTGGGAGACACGGTGGAGCTCCGCTGTGAGGCCACGAGAGGCTCTCCCCCAATCTCATATCAGTTTTATCAAGAGGATGCCACCCTGGGGAGAAGCTTGGCCCACTTTGGAGGAGGAGCATCCTTCAACCTCTCTCTGACTGCAGAACATTCTGGAAACTACTCCTGTGAGGCTGACAATGGCCTGGGGGCGCAGCGCAGTGAGATGGTGACATTCAAAGTCATAGGTGAGTTGGCCCTGCCACCAAGCAGCATGACCGAGAGCTAGCTGCCTGTGCCTTCTCTCCCCAGCCGACAGTGGCACGGCAGCGCTCCTCTCCCTGTTTCCTGGGGGGACGACCCAGCACACTTCCTGCCCCCAGAACCTCCATGGGCAAGTCCGGGAGCCTCCCTGTGGTGCTGCTTCAGGAGCCTGGACTCTGCCAGCAGCACAGTACAAGCAACCTTCTTGAATGTGATCAAAACTCCTCACTAAAAACGCAAATGAGATGTTTAAAACACAGCCTATGTTCTGAAGTTATGATATAAAAGAGAAACCAAAGAATTTTGAGTATGGGTTTCTCTGCCCCAAAAAAGGTTAAGTCGTTTCTTATCCAGGTTCTTCTCTCACTGACTCCCAACGGGCCTCTACTCTTGAGCTTCTTTCACTACCAGGGATATGAATGTTCCTCACATTTCCACCTTAAAAATCCTGCGTTAACACAAGCTATGTGCACAGCCTTTCAGGAGAGATCAGGGGACTAGGACAGAGAAGCGTGAGAAGGATGACACTCAATGGAAAAGGCCACCCCACCAACCAAATCCTCCATTCTCTAAGCTGTGCTTTGACCTCTTGCCATTAAGTGTAATAACCCAGGGAAAACTGCTTCTTGAGAGCTCTGAGTCTGTTTGGTGAAAGCCCCCTATAAGCCAAACCTCTAAACTCCGACTGAGAGAGACCTGGGGTATAGCAAAAGTATGCTAAGGGCTGTTGAGATGAATATTCTAGACTTGGCTCTGAAGATAACAGGCTGCATGACCTTGGCAAAGCATCTTTCCCTATGTTGACCTCAATTTCCTCTCCCATAACGTGGGAAAATTAGACTAGATGAAAATCACAGTCATCCCCTCCCTAGAGCTCTGTTATTGGTGGACAGGGAATATGGAGTATGCAGACTCAAAGGTTCCTGGGAGGAGATGTGCGAGAGCAAAGCTGGCTGTCCCTGCTCCTGGGATATACCTCAGAGGAACAGGAGACCATGCAATTGTATTCAAACACGCTCTTAGTCATGTAAAGCAAAATATCGATGTAAATTGATACTCTTAGTACCTCCTGGCTGGGTCCCTGGGTGTCGTGTAGAATAGAGACAAACCCACATGAGCAGGTTGATCCAGGGATGCTAGCCCAGGATCCAGCATCTCATCAAGGTGGCCAATGCAGCCATCTCTTTGGCATCTAGGAGGTGACAACTTCAGATTTGGTTTTTCCCATTCAACCAGCTCTTTTCTTCTTCCCCCATCGACAGCACCAGCCTCAGCCAATTTTCCTCTGAGATTTGCAGGGACTCTTGCCACACAGTTTATACACTTACTCCTTAGATACACTACACAGGCATGTACCTCAGACAGAGTGTTCCTGCCTCCCTCTTCCCAACACAGTGAACCAGCACATCACGCCTGCTGTGCTCTGTGTTCACGACTTCATGATATCCTGCTCACCCCAACTCCCTTGGTTCTACAATTCCCCTGTGCAAATGCATGTTATTTCTGCTGCTGTTATCACAGCTAAGGGGCTTCATGCCCAGCCTGGATGAATTGTGTCTGGGTCCTAGAACTAGGACACGGATCATAGAGAGCAGAGACTGCCAGAAAAAGGAATATTTTTCATTATCATCACCACCAATATCATCATCAACAGTCACTGAGCCCTCACCATGTGCCAGGCCCTGTGCTTAGTGCTGGACATGCAATATCTCATTTAATCATTAAGAGAAACCTGTGAAGACAAAAATCTAACCACTTTTATGCCCAGTTTGCAGGAGAGGAAACTGAGGCTTAGAGAGGGGAAGTAACTACTAGCTCACAGACACAGCCAGCCATGGTGAAGCCAAGTTGAAACATGGCCCTATCCAACTGTTGACGGTAATCTATTATGACATCTCTTCGATCATCGTGGCCACGTTCCAATACAACCTTTTAGTTTTTTATAATTTACTATTCTGAAAGAATACATAAATCTTCATGACAAAAATTCCAATGATACAAAAGGGCTGATATTGAAAAGTAAAGGTCTCTTTCTACCTGCTTCCACACACTTTCGTATCCACATACTTCCCAGTCCAGACATAACTACTCTTAACCTTTTCACGCGCATTCTAGAAATACTCTATAAAGACATAGAAATTTTTTTAAAAACTATAATTGTATTGCACATATAGTCATGCAACTTGCATATTTTTATTTAAAAATACATCTTGACTTTAAGAACTACACCTTGAGTATCGTTTATTTTTCATTATCCAGCGTGCGAGATTGTCTCTAGTTTTTAGTTATTACAGAAATGCTACAATAGAAATTCTTGTACGGATATCTTGGCATATCATATCTTAGTATCCCTAAAGGAGATGGTCCCAGAAGTAGATTTGCTGGTCAAAGTTTACACGCATTTTAAATTTGGTAGATATTGCCAAATTGCCACTTGGGGAAGTGTCTTAAATTTGTATTCCCACCTCGGGCATATCAAGGTTTATCCAGAAGCTCATCAGAAGTGTTAGTCTATTTAAGCTTTGCTAATTTAATGAAAGAGGAAAATAATAGTATTTTATGGTTGTTTTTATTTGTATGTATTTAATTAATAATGAAGATGAGAATCTTTTTATCTATTTATTGGCTATTTCAAGTTTTCAGTGATTGGTACACTTTCTAAGCTTTTGGATTTTTTTTACATTAAAAGCTATTTGTAGATCAAAGTAATTGGCTTTGTCTATCATATGGGTTTTGATCTATTTTTCCACTATTGAGATCTGATAGTCTACATTTGTTTATAATACTTTTTGTTTCTTGCAAGTATGTTGAAAGCAGAAACTGCTATTGGCTTTTTGATTCCCTCAGTTCCAGTGTCTCGCCCTGTCCTCACCCTCAGAGCTCCTGGGGCCCAGGCTGTGGTGGGGGACGTGGTGGAGCTTTGCTGTGAGGCCCTGGGAGGCTCTCCCCCGATCCTGTACCAGTTTTACCACGAAAACGTCGCCTTGGGGAACAGCTCGGCCCTCTCTGGAGGAGGAGTGTCCTTCAACCTCTCTCTGACTGCAGAACATTCTGGAAACTACTCCTGTGAGGCCGACAATGGCCTGGGGGCGCAGCGCAGTGAGGTGCTGACACTCAGCTTCACATGTAAGTTTCTTATGCCCAGGCCACAGATATGGACAAACTATGTCCTGCAGGGACACTCTGATGATTGCAGAGGACTAGTACACAAAGCTGGCTATTGTATTCTAGGTCGTTATGTTCTGAAGTGTGTCTTAAGTGTTGGTTCTGGGGCACAGTGCGGAGAGTGCAGGCAGACAGCATCACTGAATTTCACTGAATTTAGAGCTCATCAGCTGGCTGCCTCTTCACCCCCTGGCCACCATCCATGCAGACCCTCAACCCTGGCTTCAGGCCAGAAATGACCTTCCTCACAAGGGCAGGAGCCATTTCCTGTGCCACCCCAGCACCTGCTCAGCTGCAGGGATCCTGGACACCTAGGTTCACCGTCTGTCCCAGGCTCAGGTACCAGCTTCAGGGTTGGAGCAGGTCAAGACCATTAGCCCCTCCGTCTGGCTCATGCACAGGGTCTCTCCCTCAGGGCTGACCAAAAACAGAAGGGGTCCTGTGGCCACAGGCATCACCGGGGGACTGCTCAGCATGATGGGTCTTGCTGCTGGGGCACTGCTGGTCTACTGCTGGCTCTCAAGGAAAGCAGGTGGGTGACTCCCTGGCACACCTGTGCCTGTGTCCATACCCCGCCCAGCTCCCGTCCCTCTGTGACCACCCTTAGGCTCTCAAGAGCTCCTATCTCCCATCCCTCAGTTCTCCCCCTTCCCACAAGGTCCCCCAGAATCCCTTTTGCCAAATGCAAAGCTCCGAAACAGCCCTATAGTGTGGAAGATGCCTTGATGAGAGGTAGTTTACCCAGCAACATAAACTGCAGAGTCTCTCCCTCCCTCCCCTTACAAGACCCCCAAGGAATGGGAAGAGGAAAATGATTCTGCAAAATAGAAGTGAAAACAGAAACCAAATAAGACTTAGTAACTTACTGATTTTTAAAATGTACACCATTTTTATAGCCGGTCAAGTCTATTTTCCTGCCTGCAGCTCTCGATCATTGTCTTAACAAACTCCAGGCTAAAGGATTATGGATCGCAGGCTCCCCTTTTCTCATTACAGCTATACCCCCAGGGTCAGCAGTTTTTCCCAATCTTTTACCTCCCTTGGGCATAGCAAAGAAGGGTTCAAACTTCAGTGACAGCAACTCCTGGCAGTTTCTAGGTGAGCCTCCTAGGAGCTGTGCCCTGTGAAGGTCTCCTCTTCCTGAATCCAGTGCCCTCTGCTTTCCTTTGCAGGGGGGAAGCTCACCTCTGACCCCTCCAGGTAAGACCCAGGCTGTATTCCTCTGTGATTAATGAAATGTTCACGAGGTAGAAAAATGGAATTGGATCTGATTATTACCAAAAGCATAGTTTCTGCCAAGTGTTGCTGAGATGGATTGAACCCACTTGGTGTTGCTACCTTCCTAGAGATATCTTAAGGCAATGTCTAGAATCTTCTTGCCCACCCCTTTAGCTGTATAGGCCTTCTTCTCCCCTCAAGTGTAAATTGCCTTTCATTTATCAACTCACATCCTGGACCACTGTTGGCTTGGTTGTCTGAGTGACCACTATGATCACTGAATCTATCCATATCTTGAAATGATCTTCCTTAATCAGCTTGGAAATCTCTGGAGATGGCCAACCTAATCAACACCTGTTGCGATGATGACAGGAAGATGGGCCACACAACTCGGCCACCCAGAGAGGCTGCTATGCCAGCAGAAGGTAGTCCTATGAAGAAGGGACCACCCTCTGGTATCCCATAAGGCTGACCTTAGGAGCCGCACCATGGCTCGCAAAGTATGCCTGGGCAAGCCCATGGCAGCAGGTATCCAAACCATCCAGAGTTCCTTTGAGCCTCTCTGGTTACTGACTTCTCTGAGACCCCAGTCTCTCTGAGAGTGGAGGCTCTGGAGCCAGGTTCAAATCTTGGCTCTTCCCCTTTCGGGTTACGTGGTCCTGGTAAGTGACTTCATCTCATGGAAACTTCATTTTTCTCAACTATAAAATGGGGATAAAATAGAACTAACTTAATATTGTTACAAGCATTAGCAGAGTGCTTGTTACATACCAGGTGGCCATAAAGCCTAGAAGCATAGATAATATGAATCTATCATCATTCATAGTATAATGCTCATAGACCATTTGCTATGCCCTCGTCTATGTTTCCAGGCTTGGCAGCCACCCTGTGGTAAGAACTCACTACCTGGGAGTAATCATTATAGTCATTTTGTCAGGATTCCTAGGAAACATCAGCATTTCTGTGTCTCACAGGAGCCCTTCAGACTTGGACCCCCAAGAGCCCACCTACCACAATGTACCGGCCTGGATAGAACTGCAGCCCGTGTACGACAATGGTGAGGGCCCCGCGTCTGGGCGGGGGCTGCAGGGTTGGTGGGGCAGGAGATGAGGAGGGACTGTGCAGAGGCTGGAGGGCTCTGGTCCTGCCAGAGAGCAAACTCTGGCTGGGGGAGGATGAAGTATCTCAGATAAGAGGTGAGAACCTCAGCATCCTCTGAAACTTCAACTTCTTTCTAAGTAAATCCTAGAGGAGGCGACGTGGTTTACTGCGAAGTACAGAGCATCCTGGAGAAAAACAGGCATGCAGGTAAGACCTGAGAGAGTCTCTCTTCTGGCCGACCCTCAATGTAGCCTGTTGCTGGGTGGCTTAGTGAGCACCCCTCTAGCAGGTCTGGGCCAACTGGGCACAGAGCCACCCCTCACACTGGGTCATGGGACTTCTTAACTTGTACCTGCACTGCGCAGGGAGAATCCAAGCCCACCACGCAGTGTGCTTTCTCCACTCTCTACAGACGATCTCGGTGTAACCCGAGTAACAAAACCATCCCTTGGGCAGTCACTTAACTCTCAGAGCTTCAGTGTCCCCATCTGTAAAGTGGGACCAGACCATCGTTCCCTACTGTCTTAGGCAGGTTGGGCTGCTATAGACTGGGTGCTTACAGAACAAACATTTATTTCTCACAGTTCAGGGGGCTGGAAGTGCAAGTTCAAGGTGCCAGCATGGTCAGGTTCTTGGTGAGGGCTCTATTCCTGGTTTGCAGACAGATGCCTTCTTGCAGACAGACTCTCACATGGCGGAGAGAGAGATTCATGTCTCATCTTATAAGGATACTAATCTCATCATGACCTAATTACCTCCCAAGGGCCCCACCTCCAAATACCACCACATTGGGGATTGGGGCTTTAACACATGAATTTGTAGAGGGACACAAATATTCAGTCCATAGCACTTACCTACGTGTATTAGTTTTCTATTGTTGCTGTGACAAATTACTGTAAACTTAGTGAGATCAAACAGTATAAGTTTGTTATCTTATAGCTCTGTAGGTCAGCATTTGACATGAATCTCACTGGGCTATAACCAAGGTGTTGGCAGGGCTGCGTTCTATTCTGGGGGTGTTGGGGGAATACATTCATGCCTTTTCGAGCTTCTAGAGGCCACCCACTCTCCTGGGCTCCTGCCCTCTTCCTCCGTCTTCAAAGCCAGCAATGTCACATCTCTCTAACCATTCTTGCATGGTCAGGCCTCCCTCTGACCTTTCACAGCTGGGAAAGCCCTCTGATTTTAAGGAGTCATGTGATTATATTGGGCCCATCTGGATAATCCGGAATAATCTCCCCATCTCAGTGTCTGCAATCTTAATCACGTCTGAAAAGTCCTCTTTTCCATCTAAGGTGACATATTCACAGGTTCCAGGGACTAGGGCATAGATATCTTTGGGGAGACATTATTCTGGCTACCACACTGTCTCATAGGATTACTGTGAGGAGTCAAAGAGAAAGTAGCTGTGGAAATACTGTTGAAACAGCAGAGTGTTAAGCAGCGTGACAATGGCTACACACTGCTAGTCTGGCTGTGTCATCAGCTCTCACTCACAGCAGGTGGTTTGCAATGAGGGAATCCTGGTTTCCTCCTACTAGGAGCAGGAAATGGGAGCAAGGTCCTTGGGGGCAGGCTTTTCTCACTTTGCTTCAGAAAAAGTGCTGTGTGATTTTAGCCAGTGTGCTTCCCTCTCTGGTTTTACAATTTCTCTTGTATAAAGTCAAGTGAACTGTGTTTGTGTCCCATTCTTGGTTCTATAGCACCCCTCTAAGACATGAACTCATTCATATTTACAATCCCCTTTGAGGTAAGCATATCCCCATTTTAAAGATGAGGAAACTGAGGCATAGAGACCTTAAATGACTTGCTTAAAGTCACAGAGCTAGTAAATCACCCATCTGCCCAAATTCTGGACCAAATTCTGCTTCTCAGTGTGATTCCAGGGAGTCTCAATGCTCATTCCAAGCCAGAAACAGTGAGCCCTGTCTGGAGAATGTCATATTTCACTCTAGTTTGAAGGTAATACAACAATAATATGAAATAACAACAACTTCTAATATCTATCATGTGTTGAGCCATTTTTATGTGCCAGGTTCAGTTCTAAGTGCTATAAATAAATACACTATATTTAAATACATAGCCCTTAGAATGATACCTATTATAGCATATACATGCAGCTGTAGCATACCTACATGTCATCAATAGAGAGAGAGAGAGAATTTATTTGTAGCATTCAGAACTATACCTGGCACATAGAAACTGCTCAACACATGGTAGATGATAGAAATTATACCTACACAAACATACACACACACATGTATGCACATATATATAAACTCATATAACATTGCCATGACCCTGTAGGCATATGATATTATTATTCCCATTATATAGATGAGGCTACCAAGGCAGATGTTGAGTGACCTTCCCAAGGCCACACAGGTGATGAGGCAGACCCGGGGCTCAGTCTAGATCCGGAATCTGCTCTCTGAAACACATGCCAGCTCACACCGCCTCTCCCCAATGTATAATATAAACCCATGATCAAAGAACTAGCAAGATAAAATGTAAATTTCTTTCTTTTGAGAGCTCCTAGGCAGCTCAGAGTGGGGAACCACATGCAAAGTGATGCTGAGGAGAGGGATGGTCAGTGCTGAGGGGCGGGGGGTCCTAGGAAGGGAGTGGGACAGGGAGGACACGAGGAGTGGCTGCTCACCACACTGAGCAGGGAGAGGGCCTCAAGGAGATGGGCTGGGCTGCAGCACAGGTGCAGGGAGGAAGCGCCCGGCGGGCCTTCCACGGCTAAGCACTGTCCTCTCTCCACAGTGGCCTCTGCACCCCGGCTTCTGCATAACAAGGTGAGTCTGACAACCTGTGTGGCCTCCCCCGAGGGCCCGCCAGCCCTGGCCCTCACCCGTGTGCTCTTGCCTCCTAGGACTCCTCCGTCATCTACTCCCAGGTGAAGGTGGCATCAACCCCAGCCTCCAGGACCCAGCTCTCGGCTTCCTCGGCTCCTCACAGATGAGCCCTCATGACTCCCCAACTGTGGTCTCAGCCTCTGCACCCCAAAGGTCTCCTTGGGGACAAGGGAGCATTGAAGTGGCCTTCATGTCATGTGCCATGCTCTCCGTCTGACCAGAACACAGGGCCCTGGCTGGACTCCTGCCTATTGCCGGGGTTATAGTCCTGCCCTGGCAGTTCTTTTTAATCTAATGACAAGCTGCTCCCAAGCCAGCACCCATCGTGTCTCCTGCCTTCCTTAGTGGGCTTCGGCTTTGGTCGCTGTCTCGAGTCCTGCTCCCATGCACGGCCTCACTTTTCCTCAATGAGGACAGGGCTGCTACTGAACTCCAGCACGGAGGCCCTGCTCTCAGTGGTGCAGCTCTCAATTGCCATCAGCCTGGTGGGACTACTACGGCGCTCTGCCAAATGGGACAACACCCAACCCACAGACACTGGGTGTGTTATGAGTCTCCCCACGGGAACCACATTTCACACCTCCTCCCACCTGTCTGGGACTCTAAGGTCAGCACCTGATGCCAGGTAACCTCTCTCTGCTCATAGGCCAGTGTCTACCTGCCCAAGTAAGTGCATTTCACACCCAGGCCCTTGGCCCCTCCTACTGTGCCAGAAGCAGCCCAGCAAAGGCAAGGCCAGGAAGACCAGGTACGCAGATAGAATGCATATGTGAATACAGGAGGTGCTCAATTATGATTTGACTGAATGAACAAATGAATGAATGCGTAAGGAAGAAACTATAGGTGATGAAACTGACATCTGATCCAGCGTGCTCCCTAGGAAATCCGGGAGCTATTCTCTCTTCCCTGAGTCACAAATAAATTAAGAGAAGGAGTTTGGGTGAGGAACACTTTGTTCAGCAAGAGGAAGGGCTCCTCAAACTTTAATGTGCTTATGGATCACCTGAGGGTCTTGTGAAAATGCAGACTCTGATTCAGAGTCTGGGTGGAGCCTGAGATTCACATTTCTCCCATGCTCCCAGGTGATGCCGCTGGGCCCTGGACGTGACTTGAGAGCTGAGGCCCTCGAGGTCTTAGGGCGGTGGAGCCCCAGTGCGTGCTCCGGCTGCCTGAGTCCATTCACGTGGACCGTGCCTGTCCCTGAGCCATCCTTCAGGCAGAACGCCACCAGCTGCTGTTGCTGAGAAAACGTCTCCGCGACATGCTGGGTTTCAACAGCCGCGCTGGGTGGGGAAGAGCAGTCGCCACCATCTTTGTTTCCCTCCCTCAGGCCTCGCACTTTTGCAGGAAAAGAATGGATGAATACACCCCTTAGCCCTGTCCGTTCAAAGGCTTCTCTCTCGCCTCTGAGCCATGAGATGTTTTGTTCCACATTTATCATGCCCATCACACCTTACCGTGATCTCTGTCCCCAGTGGATTTTGTAGTGGGGGTCATCTCTAAGCCCCGTTGGCCCTGAAATAAAACCCTTCCTAAGGTATTCAAGGCCCCCTCCACCTGGCACCACCTCCCCAGCCTCTCGCTCTGTGATTGCCCTCAAAACCCTACACCCAGTCACGCTTGCTCTTCTCCATTCCCTGACGCAGCCTTTCTGCACTTCCTCCTCCAGGAAGGCTTTTCTTTAAGCCCCCACCAGCGTTAAATGGTGCTCCCACGGCACTTCTGCACAGCAAGACTCGGCATCACCATCGGTTAATGTCGTGAGGGAACTTAGAGTTTATTAGGCCAACTGTCTAATTTTGTGATTGGGAATTGAGAACCACAGAGGAGAAGCAACTTGCTGAAAATGACACAATTAGTTAGCACAGCCTGTACTGAAGGCAACCCAGGACCTGACACCCAGGATGGTGTTCTTCCTCCACGTGGCTCCTCTGTTACAGAGGCGTATGCATCTCTCCATTTCCCCAACAAGGGTGAGAGGTCCTTAAAAACCAAGCCCAAGTCCAATTTGTGTATATGCAGAGCCCAGCACGGTGCCTGGCATATAGTTGGTACTCAGTAAATGGCTGTCAAGTTGAATGTCAGTTAAGTTCCCTTGGTAAATACACATCACCTCCACAAACTCTCCTTTACCTACTCACTCTTAATCCAGGGAAATTCAATATATGTCCTCAGATCTCACAAAGTTTTTTTTAGGATACCAATAAAATAATTTCTACCAGGTCCGCCTGTCAGTCTGAGGTGAATGTTATGTTTCGTTTAAAACCTTCATGACCTGCAGGTACCTAAAACACAGAGAAGACCCAGTCATCCGTCCCCCACAAAACTTGCTCCCTACTGCGTTTTCTCTTTCCTTTTCTTTCCTTCCTTCATTCCTTCCTTCCTTCCTTCCCTTCCTTCCTTCCCTTTATCTCCCTCTCTCTTGGCCAAGAGCAGCCCACAGAAGCTTGTGTTCTCCTCTGCCCTAAGTTGTAAAAGGACCTGCCTCTACAGAAGGGTGCCTGCAGTTTCAGAGACATAACGCCAACCACAGTATCTGCACATGAGGCTTTAAATTTTGAGAAATAGAATAGAGCTAAATTCGGGGGAGCAAAGTGCACAGCAAGGATGGGGGCTTCTGCCACCACTAGGGCAGATGGCTTTAAGATTTGGTGGTACTTGGCTGGCACAGGCCTGGTGGGTTTTTACCATCGCTATTTACAGCAATTTATTAAGAGCCATCAGTTTGGAGCTGAGTTGGCTTTTGGCTACTAAATCTGGGAGAGGAGCTCTAAGTCAGTCTGCAGTGTTTTGTGGCAGGTTGCTAGAGCTTGGACAAGGCTCTGTCCTATAGCTATAGCGCTGGGAATGCACGCACTGACCATTAAGTAGTGTTGAGCAGGTGTGCTGGACTCTTCAGGCTGGAGTGGCTGTAGCCATGGCTTGCACTGTTCCCATGGTTGTAGATTCAGACTGCTGTGTCTGCCAGTCAAGGGTTCCAGTTCCTCCTGGCATTTAGGGGCATGACCTCACAGTACCTCCCTCATGCAAACCATGCACCTCCTGCCTCCACCCTGGGGCTCCCCACTGGGCTGAGGTATAGATGTGCAGGGAAGTTGACCTTGACAATGAGATATCGGAGCCAGTGCATAAATTTTTCTCCGTCTTTCCTCCCTCTGCGCAAGTGCACTGTTCAGAAATGCAAAAGTTTGATATGAGGACATCCTGAGAGACCAAGCAATCAACTTGTTGCAAAGGTGTGGCCAAGCTGGGAACACACACCCTATGTATGTTCTCCTTCCTCCCCGCCTCTCTCCCATTCTCTGTCATTCCTGCTTCCTGGGATTAGACTCATCCATCATGTGTTAGCGCATGACCTCTGCTGCAGGCTATTTTCTAGGGAACCAGAGCCAAGAGAGCAGGTTCCACAGGCCTCAAGCCATTGACAGTTTTGGCCAACTGGCAGTCATGTGGGGCCGAGCAGTCAGACACCAGGCACGCGGCCTCAGCAAGGAAAAGTGCCAAGGGCCTTGGCCAGTAGGAGAGGGCGGTGAGGGCCTTTGCAAGGGCAGGAGCCTTGAAAAGGTGCCCACTTTTCCGTGAACAGATGTAGCTTTCCCGAACAGCTGTGGCTGTAGCAAAAATTCAACCATAGAAAAAGAATCTTTTCATTAAAGCCTTTGGCAGCTGAGCCCCGTGTGTGCCACACAACTTTTCAAGCTTTCACGTGTCAGGGCCTTGCCTGGATAGGGGTTATGGGGTCTGCTGACCCAACCTTAGCTGAGCCTTTCAAAGGGGAAATCAGACACCTGAGACAGGAGCCTGTGCTGCAACCCTGCGCTGCCTTGCAGAGCACAAAGCGGAGGCGTTCGTCTTTACCACAGATACGTGACCGACATAAAGGCGGAAGAGGGAAAGCATTCCCAAGGCAGATTTCTTAAGCCTAATTGAACATCAAGAGAGGACAGCAGCAAGAACAGCTCAGGATTAAAGAAAAAAAATCTACTGAAAAAAATCTGCTCACAATCTATTCTGGAGGCCACGTTACCAAGCAAAGCTCACACCCAATGCCACCTTGAGAAGACCAGACTCGAAAGAAGAAATTTTAAAATTCCTCAATGGGAAGGCACCTCCTTCCCCAGAATAATAACTGTACAGGGACAAAACAAACCTCTGTCTGGAAGATTCCTGCCACTCGAGTTAAAGTTATAGGTCATAGACCCCGAATAGATATAATAGGTTGATATTATTCTGGTGAAACTAACATTAGAAAGATCTTTTCCACCCACCCTCCATGATTCAGACACCAGTCTCTTCGGCAGCACTGAGTATTGGGCTCTGTGGCCATGATTTTATTGGAATAACTGTTTTAAGAGTTTCAAATTGGCTTGTTTACTAGAGTAAGTGGGTCTAGGGCCAGTGCTGAGCTAGTTTGATATGTCTCATTAAGTGTCTAGGATCTTTTAAATAGTAAGACACAACATCTCCCAGTTAAACCTGGGATGATTTGAGCACAAAAAAGAATATTGATAGTAATAAGCTACAATACATTAAATTTTAAAAGAATCCATGGGATAATGATTCTCAAAAGAAATGAGCAGAGGAAAGCTCTTCTTTACTGAAGACAATAGATGATCAATGCAGAAGGGATGCTGACATCAGGAAATTACCACTTTGCAATAATTGATTCAGGATCACCAATGGATGTTAAAACCAGACAATGAGAGGTTTCTGGGCAACAGGAGATCCTCATGGTCTCAATGCATCACCACCCGCCCCACGTCTGATCAATTAAAGGGGAGAAATGCACCTTCACAATGCAGAAATCTGGGAGGGCTAGTCTTGATCAAGTGATCAAATATAGCAACGTTAGTAGTTGGGGGAACACTGACCCTATCTGCTTTCTGACGTGATGCAGTGGGAAATGCAATCTCACCCATGGAGCGCTCTTGCCAAAGAAGCTCCCCAGAACCTACGGAAGGAGACAAACCTAGAACATAGGCTATTCTGACTGAAGACTCCTCAAAACTCTCAATGTCATAAAAGATGAAAACAGAGGGGCAGTGAGACTCAGGGAGACTGAAGAGACATGACAAGCAAATGGGAAGTTTGATTGGATTCTGGATCCAAAAAAAAAAAAAAAGAAAACCAGACAGGATAAATTTTGGTGACTATTTGAGAAGATTGAATATGGACTATGTATTATTGTCAAATCAATAATTCAATATTATTTTCAAAATAACTTTGAAAAATATTTGAAACACTTTCAAATGGTTCAGGAAAAATAAGTAAAAACTGTGTGTTTGTGCATGCATGTGTGGGAGAGACCAAGAGAAAACAAATATGAGCAAAACAAAGGTGAACCATTGGAGAATGCAGAGAAGAGCATGCCGGCGTTCATTGCACTGTTCTTCCTTCCAACTCTTCTGAGGTTTAGAATTTTTTAAAACAAAACATTGGGTGGAGGAGAATGGAGCTCATCAGCTACTTGGCGTTGAATTGATGGGGTCCCTGAGGTGCTGATAGAACTTCACCCAGCCCTGTGAACCTCCCCCTCCCACTGCAGGTGTGGGAAGAGCCCCAGTCAGCCAGGTAGTAAGGGACTTCCTGCCAGAGACAGAGCCAAACCAGACATCGTGGACAGAGACCGGGGTTTTCAACATAAAATATTTTACTCTGATTTGCTTGGGAATTTAATCTTTGAACTGTAATTCTTCCCTAGGAATTTTGTAATGGAACAGAGTTTGTTTCAATATGAGAGTATCTTTGTTTTGTATTGGCAAGTTATGATTGGAGTACATTATGTCATCGGATATCACTGCAAAACCTCTGATAGACTGTTAGGAAATATGGAAGAAATAATTTGGAATAGGTAATACAACAGACAGTAAACTCTCACCCTTGAGTATAGTGTGGCCTGGAGTGGACCTGAGTTCTCAAGGGATGAAATCTCAATTGCCCAGCAGTGGTCCCAGGAGGCCTACAGAGGTGAAATGTTTTGTTTGGAAGAGTAGCCCCACATACTGTGGGAGCAGCATGGATTTTCTTCCTGCTACGCACACCCCTGGCAGACCACAGGCCTAGTGGGTAAGCCCAGTGGATTGAAAGAACCAAAAGCTAGGGAACGTAAGGATTTTCCCTAAAATCCCCGACCCGTCTGCAGTTAGTGAGCCATGACCACTCTTCACATATCTTCGCTGGTGAGTCTTCTCTGTCCCAGTCCAGAGCAAGGGGAATTTGCTCACTTACTCCTTCCTCTCCACTCAGGACCAGCGCAAGGCTGCAACCTAGGTAAAGTGTGTCTGCTCTGAAGACTGAAACCTTCCCTCTGGGGGGCTGTCTCCAGTCCTGCCTGGAGAGTAGGTGCTTAGCCAGCTTGTATGCTTCTCATACCTCGGCTTTGTTAATCGTCATATTAGTCAGGATTCTCTAGAGAAACAGAACCAAGGGTGTGTGTGTGTGTGTGTGTGTGTGTGTGTGTGTGTGTGTGTGTGTGTGTAGATAGAGATCGATCGATTGATTGATTAGAAGGAATTGGCTCTTGTGACTGTGGAAGCTGACAAGTCCCCAAATCTGTGCTCCGTAAGCTGGAGACCCAGGAGAGCCAATGATGTCATTCCAGTCCAAATGCCAGCAAGCTCAAGACCCAAGAAGAGCTATTTTTCAGGTCAAGTCCAAAGGCAGGAAAACCCCATGTCCCATCCCAAGCGGCAGGAAGGAGTGCCCTGTTACTGGAGGGGGAGGCAGCCCTTTTGTTCTGCTCAGGCCTTCAACAGATTGGATGTGACCCACCCTCATTAGGGAGGGCAATCTGCCTTATTCAGTCTATTGATTCAAATGTTAATCTCATCCAGATAAAACCCTCACAGAAACATCCAGAATAATGTTTGACCAAATGCCTGGACACCCTGTGGTCTATTGGTCCCACTAAATTTTTTGGCTTGTTTCTCAGTCGGTTCAGAACTCTGAGCTGTTAGTTTGTGGGTCTCCTCAAAGAGGGAGAGGACCTCAGTTTCCCTCACTTTTATGGTTAAAAGAAAGCCAACTGTTCCAAGATTATGTCTGCTTTCTCTCTTCGTTTTGTCCTTTGATCTTCCTCAAAGTTCATCTTCCTCTTTGACATCTGGCTGACCTATGCAGTGTCTCCTAATTTAATTTTACCTCAACTAGCCAACCTTGTTGTCTTTCTCCTCCTCTAATCCCCTCTGATCAATGCTGCCCGCTCAACAGAGACCTGACTCGTAAGAGTAGCTACTATCTATTAAAGAATTAACTAGCATTAGACATCATGCTAAGCTTTTTGCATAAATCATCTTTTTAATATGCACAAATCTAGTCTATGCAATAAGTACCCATCACTGTGCCTATTTTACAGAAGACGAAACTGAGGCTGAAATAAATTAGTGTAACCCAGTGCCCCACATCAGTAAATTGGAGCTAGGACCGTTCAGCCCCAAGACCCATGATCTCAGTGACTTCACCAAACGTCCTCAGTGGGGGGGGTGGTGGGCTGTAGAGTCCTATTTGGGCAGAGGCTCCCGTGAAGGAGGAGAATACCATGCAAGACTTGGCGTCAGAAGGCCTGACTCCTGTACAAGCCACTACCACTCACCAGTAAGCCTCCCTGAGCTCTGGTTACCTCGACTGTAAAACAGGAAAATTAATAACAGCTGCTCAACTGGATTACGTATCGAAGGAGGTAAGATCTGTTTAAACACTGCGCAGATGTTCACAGAAGCAGGTGGCGAGGTACCTGTGTTCGTTACAAAGTCTGCGTCAGCTCATTTTCCTTTATTGGTCCCTCCCCCATCATTATGTTGAAGCAGCTGCTAAATTGCCAAAAGATACTTCAGAAGAAAATGATGGAAAATAATCTGGCATTCTTTTTCAAGTGAGGGGAATGCGATAATTAGAAAGGGAGGTGTGGGAATACATATTAAGCATTCGGAGAGTGATCTGTCTGATTTGGGTGTTATTTGATCATTTTCCAGAGAAATAAAAGCAAAGGGGTAATTTTCCTAGAGACACTCTTCTGGGTCTCTTATTGACAAAAAAACACATTGCTTACTCACAAAGGGCTTTGAATAAATATTAATTTCTTGGGTGGGGGCCCAGCATATCTTGCAGCTCTAGCTTTCCTGGCATCAGGTAGTTTAAGAGATTAAGGCTTCAGAGGAGAAGAGAGAAAATGAAAGCGCCCAGGCCGATGGGTGCCTCAAGCCGCCTCCTCCATGCCCAGCCCTCAGCCTCCCTTCCCATCTCTCCACCACTGTCTTCATCCATCTTTCATGGCTGCCCCACCCCTCTGAACACCATGGAGAACCTCAGTGCAAACCCAACCGACAGGTTTGGTCCAGAGCCGGCCTGTGGCCATGTTGGAAAGCCAGGGAAAGGGTTGGAAAAGAGACAAAAGAGTAAAGCTAAGAGGCAGGTGCCCTCATTCACCTTCCTTCCATCTGCCCAGGCTGCCCTCTCCCAGTCAGGGTCACTGTCACCTCACGTTGCCAAAAATAGAGTAAGTTCTGTGTGGGGTGGGGGAAGGGAGAGGAGGTGCTAGGGCCATACCCATGCAGTAACGGCGGTGTGGGAAGGGTCAGGGAACGGCTCTGGAGCACCCCACCCAGCAGCGCCAGGGACTCCAGGCCTGTGACTCAGGCCCTGGGGTGTGGGAGTGGTCAGAGAGAGGTCAGTCATCTCATCAACCAAGTTTTGTCATCAGAGGAGGCCTTGAAGGTCATCCACTCTGTATTTTTCTCATCCTCGAGTCCCTCTACAGCGTCCCTGCTAAGACACCAACCAGCCTATGCTGGGATACCTCCAGGGCCATGGAGCTAGCACCTCATATGGCCCGAAATCACAGAAGGGTAGAGCTGGAAGGAACCCTTGAGACCAGGTGGTCCAGCACATGCTGGGCAGGAGGCGTGGGGGGTGTGATCCTCATGTTTCCTGTGACCCTCCTTGCACTCTGAAAGCTACCTCCCTGTAATTCTTACCCTTAAGGAGATTCTGCTCCCTGTACTTATCAAGCAAATTCCCTCCTTCGGGCGTGGCCTTCAAATATCTGGACTGCGGAGCAAGCCAGTACAGAAGAACCTCCACTCTCCTCACTGCCTTTCACTAACTCCTTCGCCAAATGTGGATTCAGGGCCTACAGCTGAGCCAGGTGCTGTACAAAGCAAATTTTTAAAAAATCCTGCACTCGAGGAGCTGACATTCTAGCCAGGGAAACAGATATTGAACAATAAACATGATAAATAAGCAACTTATGTCGTGATTTAGAAGGTGGCATATGCCATGAAAAAGAAGAAGAAATAGAGCCAAATAAGGGGAGCAGGACACCAGGGGAAGGTGGCAGTGATGAAGAGGGTGGCCAGGGGAGTCCTCGGGGGAAGGTGACCCAAGCAATAGCATGAAAGATCCCCTGGCCCTTTGCGCAGCCAGCAGGCGTCAGAGGGAGGAATGCCCCAGGAAGAGGG
>RJWJ010003475.1:0-85930 GCA_004363605.1 Indri indri | reverse complement strand
CACGTGCTCCGGGGTGTCGTGTGGAGCAGAAGTGGCACATGCAACCATCATCACCATATTAGCTGAGTTTACAGAGCACTTGCTATGGGCCAGGCACTCAGGTAACACTTTGCCCACCTCCGCTCATCGAGTCCTCATGACGACTCTGTGGGAAACATCCTGGCTCCTTTATAGATGTGGAAACAAGGTCCACAATGTCCGTGAAAGTCATTTAAACACCGCACTACCGAGTGGAGGAACTGGGACTCAAACCTAGGGCTGCCAAGCACCAAAGTCTACGTTCTTAACCATTTTTCTCTTTTGTGACGTTCTATATCATTTTTATTTTTCTCTTCTATGCTCTTCTAGCATAGTAAAATATCATCAAATATGTGATCGAACATAGTGGGTCTGCTCTGCAAAGCACCTACTGAAATTGCTTTTCCACCTGTGCCCTCTCCACGACTCCCCCAAGCCCTACTCCAAGCACAGTTTGAAGGAGGTTGTTCTAAGCCTCAAGGAGGAAAGGAAACTGGCCTTGCTGGCAGTGCCCAGTGTGAATGGGAAGGTGTGCTGCTGTCTTTGCCCAACTTTCCTGTCCTAATCCCTTTGAAGGGACCCATCAATGCCTGCCTTCTGGATTATTTGCAAGGATACAGCTGTTATCTATGAAGCCTGTTAGAGGAAAAGTCATAATTTGAGGTATTTCTGGCATCAGAATGTTGCACTGGAAAAGCAGTGTGGACCAGCGGCTGAACCATGAGTTTTAGAAACCCAACAGACGTTCCCTGCATTGGCAAATCAAGTGCTGGTCTGAAGCCAGATGCTTGGTGTCTTCCAGCAATCCTCATCAATAACTGACAAATTCCACGCTATTTCCGAAGTATAACATTCCAAGTTAGATGGATGGGCATTTGCTTTGCATTGGTGCATTTGCACCCAAAGGATTCACAAATGCATTCTTTAGATTAAAGCATTTCCGTACAGGTTTGAGGAAAAAGGAAGGTTTTCACCATGGCGAACTCCAATCCCAGAGCCTATGTCTGCCTTAAACTAATATAAAGTAAGTGATGTTTCTGTTTGTCTTTCAAAATAAAAAAAAAAAATACTCTTGGCCCAACATCTATAGAAAGAAGTGCTGCCTACCTACGAGGAGATTAATATTTAACATGTATAGCCATTTTGAGAAAATAAATATTTGTTTTAATTAAAAAATACAGATAGGATGATTATTCTCTTTACAAAAGGAGACTTTATATTAAAGAAGAGACACCACAGATGTAGAAACCTAGATTTTTCAAAGATCCCAATTTCAAATATTCAACCTCTTTCTGGCCAGGAGTACCAATAAGTTGGTACTTAAACATTTTTTTCAATGACTCAGCATATGAATGGCTGATATGTCCTCATAACTTTTTTTAGACTTAGAAGACCATGTGTCCCTGTTTTCATTTGAAAAATATGATTAACAAAACCTAAGAAGTACATAGACATCTGCTGAATTATAACAGCCATGCCAAAGATACATCTTTTCCTTAAAAATAAGTTACAAATTATCCTAAAAATAGACCACTAAGTTTACCATAATTTAACTACCCTAGATTTTAAAAATAGGCTTCAATTTACCAGTACTTTCTTGAGAAACAGCCATTATACTAGTGAAATATACTTGTAATGTTGCTGCAAAGTTCCTGGTCCTAGAATTAGTGAACTTTATGCTAAGGCTCATCTCTAGAATGCCCTGTTTATCAGAAGTTGTTTTAACCTAATTTTCATATTTAATAAATGTTATTAAATAAAATTGGTAAATTGTTCCAGACAATTCTGAAGAAAAGCATATGGAGGCGATACCATTTTGAATGACAACCTTCATGGGCAGATTCTACCTTCATCCCCAACAAGCTTCTCTGTGATTGGAAGCTCCTTTGATACTTCTCTATTTATTTTCACTCTAACCTAGTATTCTAGAAGTGATTTCCACTCCATTTTATATCACCTAGCAGGATTCACTTCAGTGGGAGACCGGGTTATGAAACAATATATTTAAACCATTTCATGTTTATGATTCAAAGGGGGAAAAAGTCTAACCTTGAGCTCTAAGAAGTTCGCCAACAAATTTCCAGGGTCCAAGGGGAAGAATGATTTCTGTTTTGCCTCAATATGAATTGCAAAATTCAAATGATTAACCTCACTGCAGGGCCCTCTGTTTCCAGGGGAAACAGGAGAAAGGACGATTTCTCTGTTTAAATCTCTAAATCAGACTGCATGGAGTGGTGCTGGCAGGTGGGGTCTCGGCAGAAGTCACATCCTTTTGTCATCAAAACCTAACAAATTATTTATTTGATAAGGAAAGAGACCCGCAAAAGTCAACGTGTATTGACAGTTACCACTAAGTTCTTTTTCCATTTTTCCCAGTTGGTGATGAAATTAAAAGAGGCTCTTAAAATTTACTCCTCATTTTTTCTTCGTGTGTGTGTGTGTTTGTGTGTGTGCTTGCTGTGTATATGTGGAGCGTGGAATCAATGTCTGAGTCAAAATCAAAATATCGGAGTATTGACTATGGCTAGCATGTATTATGGCTAATAAAATATAACTTGGCCAAAATGTTCTCAGAGAAAGTTGTGTACATTCCTAAGAGGCAAGAATGTGAACCCAGTGTATAGTCATAAAAGTAATAAACCTACATAGCTGCAGAATGCTTTCACACCCAGTCTGCTAAATTTGTTCAGTGAGTTGGTGAGAAAACATTTTCTATGACTGTGTCTTTTCAATTTAAAATGTATGTCTCTACCAGGTCCCAATAAAAATTGATAAATTATATTAAAGACCATGGAACTGGTACTGATATATTTTGAATAGAGGAGAAAAGTCTGCAATTAGCAAAAGAATAACCTAAAGGATTTGATTTGTTTCTCTATCTGGATTTGTTTCTGTGTATCCCTGCTGGTCACCCATTATCCCTCCCATAATATTTTCCACAGGCCTCTGCCACTCCAGGAACACTTCCCACCACCTCCGTCTAAGGACCTAAGGCTCTCTTCATCTTGTTCCTCCCCAACTTCCCACCAGAATTTCCTGCAGCTGCCTTCCCTACGATAGATGGGTCCTCTCCCAACCAACACAAGCAGGGTTTTCTTCCCTCTGCTTCCCCGCTTTCCTTTCCTGCCCTTACCTCCCCCATGTCTTTAGTCATTCAATTCCCACCAACCATATTGGGATTTTTCTCCCATTACGTACCCCCACTAAGAAAGACCTGCTTGCACCACAACCAAACTACTCTGATTTCCCACAACCTCAAACCCCACTGTTTAGAAAGTGACCAGCATTCCGTAATGCTAACTCAAACACCTAATACAATATGCCTGGCCCAGGTAAGCATTCAACAAATACCTGCTGAATGAACCACTACTATATAAATCAGTAGATGGGGGGCATGGTATTTGAAGTAGAATATGGCTGGAAAGGAAGGACTTTCGAAAATTCTGCTAAGGACAGTATTTAGCCTAGCTTTTCAGCTGGAGCAGCTGAAAGGATTCACATTGTCATTCTACTTAGATTTCTTTAGGTTAAAATGTTAAAAAATGAATTTTTACTAGTCCTAGTAATTCCTCTACTGCCTAATGTTGTATACAGGGAATTTAAGGGAAAAAGACTCAAAGATGATGGCAAAGATGAGCAGAAAGTTTGCGAATAAATGGATCTAAGGAAATTATGATGCTGACCTGAGGCAATAGAATTTTAGCCTCTGCTATTCCTAATTTGTTGGTGAAACTGGGCAACCGTAGTACTAGAGTTTAGACCAAAAAGGCCCCATAAATTGCTTGCTCAGACACTCCCATTTTGCAGATGAGACACAGAGGGATTTCGCATCTGCAGGTTCAACCTCAGATCAAAAATATTTGAATAAAAAAAAATTTTAAATAATCATACAACAATAAAAAATAAACACTCTTTAAAATACAGCATAGCAACTACATAGCATTTACATTGATTTAGGTATTATAAATAATCTAGAGATGATTTAAAGGATATGGGAAGATGTGAGTAGGTTATATGCAAATACTATACCATTTTATATAAAGAACCCGAGCATCTGCAGATTTGGATATCTGCCAGGGGGTCCTGGGTCCAATCCCCCACAGAGGGCTGACTATAATAATATCCTCCCATCTAATCCCCTAGGTTGTTGTGAGAATGGATAAAATGAAAACATGTGTGCTAGGTGTGAAAAAAAAAAAAACTTGATAAAGCAAAATCTGTCACTCCGGGATATTATCAGGGATCAAACGATATTGTTTTTTCCCCCTAAATGTTACACTTATTTAATTTTTAAAATGGTTTAATTCCTGCTGTATGGCCACAGTCCTTTATTTAAGGTGGTAATCATGCTTTCCTACAAGGAAAGTCAAAGATGGTCCCCATTCGTTTATCCACTTAAAAGTCCTTATCCTCATATTTAACAGCAAAACAAATAGCTGTCAACCTCTTCTACGTGCTCCTCAGAACCATGCAAACTTCTCAATAGGCTCTATTAGTCTTTTATTTTTCTTCTCTAAAGACACAGACCTTTTTCCTGTCTAAACCGTGGGGCTCCTATAGCATTATCTTACATACCTCAGTCATTTCTTTCTCATTGTTACAAATGGAGACAAGAACTGAAAGCAGCATTATAGTAATTTCCTCCAGGTTACTGTATATTCAATACTTCTATTTATACTTTTCATTTTGTCTGCCGCCTTTGTTTTCGGCCTCTCCCCACCCCCACCTTCGCCACCCTGCTGCTAAGCCTGGTATCAAATATACAAGAGTTTTATATACTGCAGCTGAGATTATGCCATTTTCCTTTTACCTGAGGATGGATCACTCCTGAAGGTGTAGGTTTTCCATTTAACATTTCTAAATAAATCTTAATAAGCTTCGGTGGCATTAGTGCTACCCTCCTTTTTAGCCAAGCCTTCATGACATGATTTACTGACACTTAATATCAATGTTCTTTCCCTGCATCCTGGACTAGTGACTATCTTATTATGGGTGCTGGTAGTTTTCTTCCCCCTGCCTGGAACATTAAAGACAAATAGAGCACCTTGACTCCTGAGCACAAAACGGACTTTCCGTCCATTCAGGAAGCTAATCCAAAAACCAAACAGGTATGTTAGTCTCTTTTCCACGAAAGAATCGCAAGTTATCCTGAAGTTGGGGCATCAAAGTGCACAATTTCCCACAGCACACACTTGGGGTTTTGTGTTTGTTTGGTTCGTTTGGTTTGGGTACAACAATGCTTTCTGCGTTGGGGGACTGGAGTGGCATTTTTGAAACCCCATGTTTCCCTCTTGCCACTGCTTTATTTTGGCTTTAAGACATCATTTCTGTATTTTGCCAACTTCTGAAGTTAGCAAACTAAGTACAGTGGTCTCCAAGCAATGAAAATTGATTTCAGTAGGAACTGTGTCCCTGGAACTGTGGGAAGGAGCTCATCCTTCTCTTACGGTAGCAAAATCCTCTTCCCTTTTTATTGATATGTATGTGTATTTTTCCCCTAATGCTCACTTCTCTGCAAGCAAAAAATAAATCTCCCTAGCAGCTCTCCCCTGTTATTTCCTTTGGAATCAAAAGTAGACCCAGTGCTAAAGCCTTGCCATTTCCAGAGCCATCACTTTCCCAGCTCTCAACTTTGAGCTAATCATTATTTCTCTGATATTTTTCCTTCTGAGAGCCAGCTAAATAAAGTGTGTGCACATGTATATGCGTATGTGTGTTTATGTGTGTGCATATTTGTGTGCGTGTGTGTGTGAATTCCACATACATGTATACACATATTACATAAACATACTCGTGTGTGTGTTTATGTGTATATATGAGTGTACACTGTATACACACAGTAATTAACCATCTCTTGGCTCAGTAAATTCTACTTGGCAATATTTTAAATGTTCAGCTCTCTCTCACTCTATAGCTTTCCAATTCCTGCAAGTGAAAACTCTTTTCTGGTATTTCATTTTTCATTCTTCTGATCTCACTGAAAAACAAATGAGGCAAAGGTCAGTATTGGCTTTACTTTTTAAAAAAATATTTAGTTATGTATTTATTTATTTGTTTGTTTGTTTATTTATGCCCACTGGTTACTGTTCACCCAAGAGCTCCCCTTGTTCAATATATATAGATATACAGTCAACATAGGCTTTATTGATTTCATCCAGAATTACTGTGGTTGTGCAACATACCAGGGAATATTAACTTGTAAAGATCATTTCTTTCATTTCATTCCTACATACACACACACACATGCATACACACACAGTGACGGTCCTTCCTGGTAAGTTTAATATTTTGTTTAACAATATTTCATTCTTCAACCTATATACATGTTAAGCATCCCTAATCCAGAAATCTGAAATCTGAAATACTTCAAAATCTGAAATTTTGTGAGCACCAATGTGATGTCACAAACAGAAAATTCCACGTTTGACCTCATGTGACAGGTCATAGTCAAAATGCTGTTTCACGTACAAAATTATTAAAAATATAATATAAGATTATCTTCAGGCTATGTGTATGGGGTGCATATGAAACAGAAATGAATTTTGTGTTTAGACTTGGGCCCCATCCCCAAGATATCTCATATATATATTCAAATATTCCAAAATCCAAAAAAAAAAAAAGAAATCAAAATCAAAAACACTTCTGGTCCCAAGCATTTCAGATAAGAGATACTCAACCTGTACCATCTAATTCAGCATGTGCGATTTTTCCGTTTCACAAGAAAGAAGGGAAAAAAGTTGGAGCAGAGGAATTCGCAGACCACTTGGAACTTGGCCAGGATTGGAACCTGTTTCTTGGGTGCATAAACAAGCTCTAAAATTCCCCATTCTGATCAGACCTTATGATATGACTTTTCCTGATAAGATGCTTTACCAAAAAAAAAAAAAAAGAAAGAAAGAAAGAAAGAAAGAAAGAAATGGTGACCTCAATTTCTATTCTTATTCTTTATTATTCTTAATTTCAAGCCATAATGATTTTGCTCCCTCAGCACCTATTCCAAGGTCCTCTTTTACCTCGATTTTTTTTCTAACCCTTACTTTACACACAAGGTTATGCCTTTGGTTTTATTTCCACCAGCCTGACACTCTTCTTCTTTGCTGATCTTTTCTAAACAGTTTATGTCCCACAATATTTATCCTTCTCCCCCACACACCATTCATTTTCATTACTCCTCCGTGATTTGGCTATAGCCATCATTTCTGAAATAGAGAATGCCTGAACTTCTTTGAAAATCCACATGTCAAAATGTAATAAAAATGTTCTCATTGTTACATTGTTTTAAGAGAAATGAACAGCTTGCTCAACCACCAATTCCAAATTTATATTCAGTTTTGGGAATATATATTATTAAGCCTTTTTTCTCTTTCTCTGGTTATAAAAGACTAGATGTGACTCTGCGGTCTTGCGTGGCTGGGATTAGGAGTTAAGGCATTCCTTATAAATCAGTGTAATCTTCACAACAGGACATTGCTGTATTGAGAATTCCTCTCTGTATTGTGCATTTTCAATTATGTTACATGTTTCTACTTAGTAAGCCAGCTTAATTCTACGCTATGTCACAATATTAGAACATGTCCAGGTTAGAAAAAGGGGCAATCTTACTTCTCTTGTAAGTTGTTTAGCCTTTGGCACTTATAAATCCCCCCAAAACACAGGGGAAATCCCTTTTCCTTGCTTTTAATATGTCTTTAGATTTATTACATGAAGAATCTGTTCGCTTAATCCTTTGCTGAGGCCAAGGTTCGTCAGCCTTCTAATAAAGGTTCCACAAGGGAAAGGAAGAAAACAAAATCACAAAATCAGGTGTTCAAGGAATGCTTCAAACTTGAAACACATTTCCAAGTGTATTCTCCACGAAACAGACAAGAATAGGAGGGAGGCTTTAAATTACTCTGCATAAATCCAGTCTCATTTATCTTGGGCTTTCTTCCTAGACAGTTGAGCCAGGGTGAGCAGGCAGGGCAGAGGCTGAAGGGCTCTTTAGGGAGCAAATTACCGTTTCAAAATGGGGCTTGTGTTCCAGGTGCGGGACAATATTATCTGAGAAATGTCACCGAGATTTGGTGTTCCTCAAAGAGCTCTGTTAAAACATTTAAAATGATCAAAGCTTATATCATTAAAAAGGAGGCAGGTGGGGTGGGGAAGCCTTATTTAAAATGTATTTTAAGCAGTGTTAGCCCAGATCCTAAAAGTCCTACAAATGACCGAAGGAAAAAAAAGTCACTAGAATAAAGAATTAACGTGCTATCTAAAATGGCCCTTCCAAGTTCCTGCCAAAAGTGGCAGTGTCCACAGAGTGTTTATTGCATAATGAAACAATTTTTAAATTTCCCTGTATAAGCGTGATACAAAAATATAATGCTGGGAGTATACGTATTCTTTGAATCAAATCTGATTTCAGTTGTTTTTCCAAGCTTGAGTTAGGAAACAGGGCATTTAATTTTTTTCTTTGGTTCTTAAAAATCCTCTGTATTCACAAACATGAGAAAATATAGGATAAAGGGTAGAGAAATACAAAGTAAAATTCCCCTGATTTCTAAATATGTCTTTATCCTTTTCAGGCTTATTTTTTCTTCCTTTTTTCACTCATACTCTTGAAACTACCCTGGGTTAAGTTACATCAAGAGGCAGATTACTCTCCATAACACTAAGAAGGTCCCAAGGCAAGAAGCATTGGCTCCTTCATTTCTACAGTTATTTGTGGCATCTAGAGAGTGACTCATCCTTTAAAACCCAAACTGGATATCACCTCCTCCATGGTCTTACAGGTGGGATCAGTTGTTCTTTCAACATCACAGAAAAGAGCAGGGAGTGTGGTAGAAAGAACATGGGAACTCAGCCATTTACTGTGTCACCTGGGCAGGGTCATCTAACTTCCCTGAGTTTCCATTCCCTCCTCTGTGAAACGGGGCTCGAGCCTGCCCTGCTGATTTTGGTGAACATTTGCAATAGTCAGATGGGTCAGTGTATATAAAAGCATCAAAAAGTATAAATTTCCCCACATCTCTAAACCCACAATTCCTTATCTCAACCCTTTAAGAAGCCAGATATGTTTCAGAATTCTTTAGACTTTAGAAAGGTAATATCATACCTATACTATATATTATGTAACAACCCATCAGTGAAATACATGAATATGAATCCTAAATGGGATAAAGATTATAAGGAATGCCAAAATCTATTTCAGCCTGTAAGAATCATATCCAAATTTCTTTATTTACCAATTTGGAAGAATGGATTATCATTTTCCCTTGCAGGTCTATGACCATGAATAAGTCAGATGCCAGGTAGGACATGCTGGTCAGTAACATTATTCACTGAGCGTTCACTGTGAGCAAAGCACTCATCACAGCATTTTGAAATAATACAAAAGCAATAAAAAAGATTATTTGTGTGGATGTTTTACAGTAATAAAATGGTGATAATAATAAAGATAATAACAGTTCACATTTACAGAGTGCTTACTATGTGCCCTAAGCATTTTACAAGCATTAGCTCATTTAATGCCCCCAACAACTGATCCCAAGTATTAGGCACCATCTATGGACAGAGAGACTGGGGCCCAAGGAAGGAAAATCACCTGCCCAGGTCAGGGACTAAAGACAATGCTATCATTCTACTGGAGCAGCATCAATAAACAAGATATTTCCTGAGAGTGGTAAGCAATTCAAATGGGAGGAGTCACCCAGCCAAAGGAGATTCTAAAGTCTAGTGGTCTGAACCGCCTAACCTGTGATCCCTTGAGACAGAGGTGGAAACTGCTCCCAGCCTGTGAACATATCTGAAGCTTGAGTTTCCCAATCAGCTGCTGAAATGCAACTTCCAAGCTCTAAAAATAAAACTCCCGAGATCAGCCAAGTCATACTTTTGGAACTATTGACACATACAAGCATTTCTTCTCCTGAAATGCATTCTTGATGCAGCGTACTGAGAGAGGCCAAGAAGAGGGGTAGTTAAAACAAAATGGGAACGGAGAGAAATTCCAGATTATTCTACACAACACATAACAAGTGAGAGAAAAATTAAGGTCAAAGGCAAGTTGAAAAAGGAAACCTCCTTTAGACACAAAGACAATAAAGAAGAAAATAATAATATAGATTTTTAACTCCTCACAGAAGGCAAGTTTCAAATCACTTTCAATCAAAATAAAATATTCCTTGATCACTTGAGGATAAAGAGCTTTGAAGGACCACAGTACCATCCTATGTGGAGACCAGCTCACAGAATTTTCACTTAATTATCTGCCGTTGAATATAATTTGCTGTATGATGGGATATCGGAGTTTTTTCTTCAACTATTACAGATTAGATAGTAATCTCCAGAGGGCAGAAGCTCTGCCCCAATTCTCTCTTGTATCTCCTTAGCCTCTATACACTTTCTGAAAGACTAAACAATAAATAGCTCATTCAATAATAACAGTAATAGCTACCATTTCTGAAGACTTGTACTGCATGCTGATTGTTTTTCATAATTCTCTAATCTTGTTTTAGGGGAATGTTATTTCCCACAACTTTCTGATGAAGAAATCAAAGCTCAAGGAGTTTAAAGAACTTGCTAGACATATGGAAAGTAACATTCATAGGGTGTCGGGCAGGGCGGCAGGGGGAGGAGGGGATGAGTAAATCCACACCTAACGGATGCGGTGAGTGCTGCCTGGGGGATGGGCACACATGTCGGGGGGCGCAAAGGCAATTTATGCAACCAAAGCATTCGTACCCCCGTAACACTCTGAAATAATAAATAAATAAATAAATAACTTGCTCAAGACCACACAGCTAAGCGGCAGAGGCTGGGACTCAAACTGTATGATCTCAAAGCTCTTGTTTCTCTGATGTTGCACATATGTGTTGTGTACATTTACACACATAGGATAAATTCACATGGGTGGTTGCTTTATTTCGCATGATCTCACTGCCTTCTTTCATGACTCCATCAAAATTGTCTTTGTAGCCAAAACTACTCAATAGCTCCTTAAAACGTTTTGAGGGAAAAAATAATAGTACCAAAAGAATTTCTATTTTTGATATTTCATTTCTCTCCTTGGGAGAGTAGGAGGAATCTGAATGTCTCCCCCTCCCTACCTATCCTATCCAGATGACCCAAATAGAGTTTCAGAGACGTGCTGAGGTCATATAAATAGGCAACTGTGGAGGTAGAATTTAGGCCCTTTGACTTCAGCCCAAGGCACATTTAACATAAGAGACATTTTGAGCCACCAGTCCATATTTACTGAGACTCTATCAGACCCTCACTACTACCGTAGGACAACTAAAATCATTCTTTCTCTCATCTAGTTGACGAAAACAGCTAACATACATGTGAAATTAAAAAATGAACTGCTCAAATTGACGATTCTAACTGCATGCAACAAAATTTCAGAGAAGCCACCATCCAATGGTGCAAAGAGTCACAAGACTTAGCTTCAAATTCAAGTTGTGCCACCGTCCCCACGGTTGTTTCAGCCAAGTCACTTTCACCTTCCTCTTACAAGATGATTAGCTTGGAAAAGGAGAGTAATGTCTAGTCTCCAACGATGAGGAGTGCTGTGAGCTTCGACAATGGAAAATGGGGGTATTCATAGTACTTCCACTGGGCTGTTGTGAAGAGGAAATGAGAAGATGCACAAAATGCGCCGGCCAAGGCGTCTGCAGTGCTCGACGATGCCACTGTCACTCTTTGCCATTGAAAGGTCATTGCCGATTGCGAAACTATGTAAAAGGGAATATTCTGCCAGAGTCCAGTCTCCCGTAAGACTCTAATCTCTTGCTATTTAAGGACCACAACTTATAAGTTTATCCTTGGTCTTTGAAACATTAAAAAAATCAAAAATGGTATTATTACTATAGAGTACACATATAATTAGTTACTGAACACTGGAGACATCCATCTTGGGTCTCAATAGCCCGTGGTCTTTTTTTATATCTCCAGGTGCTCTCCTTTTACCAATATTTGCATTGGCAACTGTTCCACAGCATTACTACACAGTTGACATCAGACTTAAGAATTTCTGACGCTGGCAGAAAAGTCCTTGCCCCTCACTCTACTTTCTCAGAAATTACTCATTGTAGTCAAATGTGCCCAATTATGTGATAAACCACCAACCAGAATCAGAAGTTCTTTCCCTCGCTGAGCCTTAAAGCATTTGTCCCAACCTCAGAATAGGATATTTCTTTTTATTTTCCCAATGCAACTTTTGTTTTTCCAAATTACTCAATATTAGAGGTTTTTCGAACTGGGACATTTATTAGCCTCAAAAGTATAGAAAACAATTTTGAGTATAAATTGACATCACATTTTCATTTCCCCCACTTCTGCTATTTTCAAAACCTCAGACTTTCCACAGGTGGTATTGCATTCAATGTGGCTGTCTTCCTCACAGTAAGCGGGGGATTATCTTTTTGTCTCTCAGGAACCTTGCTTTTCTATTACAGAAGCAACTCTAATGAGCAGAAGTTGCAATGCAATCTAACAAGGAAGCTTTAGGAAGGATCCCTTTCACAGGGCAGTGAGAGACTGCCTGAGATAGTGGTCCTACCAACGCTGCAAGAAGAAAAGTCGACACAAAGCTAACACAGCCCCCCTCCCCACACTGACACCACCACCTGCTGACCATGAGCAGTGATAACAAGATTTCAGCACAAGATGCCCCAGCCATTCCCCTAATAAATGCAGCCCAAGATTTTAGAATTGCATAATACAATGCTTCCAAGATTACTGAATACAGATAACCTTCCCCCAAGTTATATTAATACAATAATGTATCTGAATAATTATGTCAGATTGAAAATTACATGTTAAACTATTCCAACAGGTGCCACTTTAAAATAAAAGCTTCTGCCTTGCATATGCCCAGAAAATACTGCAATTATTTGTAAATTAAAGTACATACATGAGCACAAAAATGTATTAGCCACCACCACCACTGAAAACAGGCCATCCTGGATGCCTAAGGATTTAGCATAAAACATACACAATAGTGGAAGAGATAACCCTGCTATGTTTACCATGTTGCTTATGTAAGTCTGCCAGTGAGCAATTATGAGACAGAAAGACATTCCTGGATGGTGGGAATCACATGAAGCAGTAATCTCATCTGGAATTTAATAGTCCTTTTTGTGTGTGTGGTTTTGATCATTTTCCTTTTATGAGTACCGTATGCGCAGACTCTTGATTGCTTCTGCAATGGAAAAAGAAGAGGATGTCCCTCTGAATCCCAATGATCTGCTTTGGCCAAAGTCAGACACCAAAGCTGTTAATAGGAAGAACACTTGCAATACGGGAAATCCTATAATGTAATGACCAATGCAATTGGTTAGAAACTCTTAATACACTCCCAAGTTGACAGAACATGGCAGTTTCCACTAACAGCTACACAACTAAACCTTTTTGTCCATTCTGTTGAGACCAAAGGAAAAGAAAGGGATATTGAATGCTATACTTTTCTATAGGTTCTGGGTAGTCAGAGCCATGTGTTTTAGGATGGCAATTTCCATGAGGAAGATGCAGTTTTGTGGGCAAACTTTTTAACCCCCTCCCCCCTCCCCCGCATGTCACACAATTAAAAACTGTGGGTGGGAGAAGATGGATTGCTCATTGCCCTCCCACTCTGTGGTCCTTCTTTTGGATGGCATCATCAGACCCAGATGACAAGCTGGGAGGCAAGAGGCTTCCAGCAGCAGCATCTGGCCCTCTGGCAGATGGTCAGGCCCTCAGGTTCCCGGCTTGGGCTCCCTCCAGATGTGTCTCATGCTTCTTCTGCTTGTGAGCCTCCTCCTACCTCTGCGGGGAATTTTTTAGGCGAAGACATTTTGGACCAGAAGAATTGGCAAGTTCTTATCTAAGAAGAGGGTCTTGTGTTTTTTTGGTTTTTTTCCCCCTGTGGGGTTATATTTTACCCAAAGATGACTGGATCCAAAAGGCATATCTGAATGTATTTTCAAGGCCATCTCCCCTGGAGGCCTGCGATGCTGGGCTGGGGGCGGGGGTGCAAAATAAATCACACTGTGTCTTTACCCCTCCATCACTTTCTACTTCTATTTTTTCTTCCTTAATAAAATTGAATTTTGACTAACACTAAAGGTGGCTTGGCTGGGGGCGGGGTGGCATGCAGAATGAGAAGGGAACTGTCATCTGGAATGGAGGAGAGCTCTCTGGGTAGTTCTGATTTGGTGATGACATGAGTGTGGGGACGGGGAATTGGTGGCATTTATACAATTCTCAGTTTCTTCACAAGGCAGCTACCACCTGTTCCCTACTGACCCTTAACTGCTTCCTTGACTTACTCCTGAGTCACGACCTCTGCACGGAAGATCCCCTGAAGCAGAGAACTGAGGCAACTGCTCCCCAAGTTTTGATGACAATTACAATAACAATGAAACTATCAACTGCAACAGCAACTGCCATTTACTGAGTGCCAGGCATTGTTCTAGGTACTTTGCAAACCCTAGTTGATTTGATTCTTACCCCATCCCTAACGAGTCTATCCATTCCACAGAGGAGGAAAGTAAAGTTGAAAGAAGTTAAACAAAGTCTCATAAATAGCAATTATTAATAGTAGACCTGAGATTTGAATCATGGTTTATCTGATTCCAAAGCATAAAGGATATCTTTACCTGTCAATTGGAGAATAGAGAATCCTGGAACATTTACACTGGAAAGAACCCCAGAGATTATCCAAAGCAACTTTACATATGATTCAAGAATGTCCTTCAGATTCTGTTTGTAGTCCTCTGTCGATGATGAACTCACTCCCCTCCAGGCAGTCTGTGCTACTCCTAGACCACTGAGCCAGAGTATCAATTAACCAGAGTCAAATTCAACTTCCTTATTAACTTCCACCACATAGATCTAGTTCTTGCTCTTTGGAGTAACACAGAACAAGTCTTTCTCTTTCTCATACATATCATCAAACATTGAACCTACTCTCTGGTCTCCAATGGGTTGACTGTAGGATAAATACCATTAGTTCTCTGTAATATCAGTCCTCATATTAGTCATTAGTCCACCAATTCCCATTCCCCATGCTCATGTCATCACCAGATCAGAACTACCCAGAGAGCTGTCTTCCATTCCAGATGACAATTAGTCCTCATATTCATGTAGTACCACTAAAGCTTATCATCCGAAAAATTACCTTGATTATTTATTTATTTAACTTTCTTATTATCTGTCTGCATCCACTCGGATTGAAGCCCATGAGAGCAGGGATATTGTTTGTCTTGTTCACACTTGTCCCCAGCTGCCACTCAGTAGGTGGTCAACAATAAGTGGGTGAATATATCTGTGTCTTCTGGGTCCAGCGAATGTATTCATTCTTTCATTCATTCAATACCCAACACTAAGCACCAATTACATAATGGCAAAAGTTTTAGTTGATAAATTCAGTTAATCAACAATCATTTACCATAAATATAATCATAGCTAACATTTATTAAGAGTTTACCAAAAAATATTTTAGATACTTTACCAGGGTATATGGTAGGTATATGATGTAGGTACCCTTTTAACCCTCTTTGTAGAGATGTGAAAATGGAGGTTTAGAGAGCACAGTAACCTCCCCGGGTTTACACAGACATTAAGGAGTGCAGAGGAGACTCAAAAATAAGTTTTCTGATTCTAAAACCCTGATCCTACCTGACAGTATACTGCCTCCCATCTACAGAGTTTAAGGAGTGCACGTCTATGATTTTTTTCTTTTTTTTTTTACTGCCATGGAGAAGGAGAGGAAATTCTTAGGAAGCTAACAAGAAAGCCTCCCAGGAAGCCTTCAAGAGACAACCACATAATGCAATCAAAACTCCTCCCCCAAAATAATTACATAGCAATTACTGAACAAGAGTATTGATGAGACTCTATGCTCAAGTCAAAAGCTGACTTGAGTCTTGAAGAGACCAAAGTAGGGTGAGCCCAAAAGCCTTCCTGCAGGAGGACAGCAGACGTACGCATGGTCACCAAGGACATGCAGCTGTGCATGGAGAAGCAGCAGGCGGGGTTCTAAAGGGAGGGTCCAAGCCAAATCCCAGAGATAGGAAAGGTTCTGTGAGAGGCGCAGTGAGACGCTGCGCTGGGTAGAGCGAAAGGACAGCTCTGGGGAAGGAGGAGAAGGAAAAGTTGGAAAGCTAAGAACATCTAGAATGCACAGAAGAGATTTTCCTCAGAGTAGACCCTGCAAGTTAAAATAGCTGAGATCTTTAGTTCACAAAAGTTCAGAAGAGAAATTAGTACCGCCATTAGGTTGAGATTTCAGTACAAAGGGGAAAAAATCTGCAAGGCTTTGGCTGTCAATGAGGGGAGAGCTCTTCAGTGGGGAAGCTTGTCACATTGGATTGTGATTGTAATCCACAAAGCTCCCCTTCCCCAGGTCAGCTCGTTCGTTTATAAATAAGAAGATTACTCACTGACTACATGCACAAACAGCTTTCTGCATCATCCTTGGGGTATTTTCCATAAACCTTTCCTGCACATCTCTTTTCTCTTTTTCTCTTCAAATATTCATTGTGTCTGGGTCAAGATGAGTCTCCCTTTGCAGCCTCCTTCAACTAACAGTTCCAAGTCAGGCCAGCAATGGCCCCTCTCTCTGGCTGCTCCTAAGGGGAGTCCCTTGATCGAAGGCAGTGGCAGCGGGGTGCCCTCACACCCTGTCCTCCTGTCATGAGCCTGGCAGACAATGGGCAGGTCTTGGGCTGGTAACTTCTGTTCAGGAGGTGGATATCTCTCTGTCTGCCTCTCTCTGTCTCTGTCTCTCTCTCTGTCTCTCTCTCTGTCTCTCTCTCTCTCTCTCTCTCTCTCTCTCTCATGCTCTTTTTCACTTATAATAAATGCGGTCAGCTAACTTTCCAGCTATTGGTGGTGGCTGATTAATTTTCAAAGTGAGTTCAGTTTTAAGCCATTTCTATACACAGACACTGTATCAAGTTAAAGAGCCAAGAAGGGATTGTTATTTAATTGTATTTGATCCAAAGACAATCAGTGGCTTCACAATCTCACCTGTCTGTATCCTCTCATTATGAGCAATATTCCTTCCCCTTGTGTGGACAGAGCACTCACCATTTTCCACGCTCTCGGCACATACTCCCGATGTAATCCTTCCCCACACCCTGTGAGGTGAATTGGCAGGTAGTATTATGTCCACTTGATAAGGTGAGCACCGGAGGCTCACGGTGACAGGGAAAGGACCCAGTCACACAGTGGCAGGGGTGGGGAGTCACAGGATGGGGGTGGGGAGCTGCAAAACCAGAACCCAAGCCCCCGACTCCAATCGCTTTCACTTCCTACTGTGCCACACTATTGAATCAAGTTGAGGGACCTGGAGGGTGTGCTTAAGAGCTCACAGAGCTGACCCAAGTTCAAATCCACCTCTGTCTTTGGGATCCTCAGTTTCCACATCTGTGAAACAGAGAAGTAATAGAACCTACTCACGGGACCTACTTGAGAGGGGGTCAGAGATCCAATGGGGTAAACCAGGAGGAGCTTAGGACAGAGCCCGGCACACAGCACAACCACTGCCACCTGCGTCTCTGTTACAGGACTAAATGTCGTATATCACAGCATATTTGTTTTCTTCTATTTCAACCCAAAACTCCAAAGCACAAGTCACAAACTCTAAGCCCATGGCCTTTGTTTTATTTGGGATACAGAGCTTTTTGGGATTTGGGTTTGATTTTATTGTCAGCATTTAAAAATTAGGAAATTTCACTGCAAAATCAAGATTTCCCACATTTCTTGAAGAGGTCCATATGTCTGTGTGGCAACTATTAGCTGGGGCTCAGCAGAGACTGTTCCTTTACACGGGGCTCATGCTCGCCAGCGCCGCAGGCCTCACCACTCTCTAATGCATTTCTCCAATCTCACCCACTCAACTCCTTAATTTTACCGCCTGCTCGGGTGGCATTTAAATTTGCCTATTTTCCCGCATTAAGACAACAGTGTGCCCTGCTACAGGAACTGCGTTACAACATCTAGCACCAGCTGGATGACTTTCAAGAACGCACTTGCTGGCACTGTGAATCCTCATTTTACCCATAATACTTCGCTGCCTTCCCTTTACCACCCCAGCTTCTCCCAGGCAAATCTGCACCGAGGGAAGAAGTATATTCGACACATTTTGCTAGCAGGAAACTTTACTGAAATCAAACTGGAATAAGCTAAAACGAAATGAAGATTACAGAGTTAGGCTCAGAGCGATGGCTTTCGTTTTCTGTAAAAATCTCCCCATTTGTACCTATTCACATAAACGCTGCTGCCATGTGACTCCCAACTGCCCTCAAAATATATTTTGTTACTTGGTAATCAAATTTGCTTATGCCATAAAACGCCCTAGCTCCTATGTGGATATTTTTTTTAAAGCCAGAGTTGAGGAATATTGACTATTATTGGGAAATTAAAGGGCCTTGCACTCTCTTAATCGTGAGATGAGTTTATTAAAGGGGCAGTTTGTTCTAGAGTCTGGACAGTGGCATTTTGGGATTGCGATATAACTGGATGAGGATTAAGTCATTTCTCAGCTTTCCTTGGCAGAGTCTTTTATTATTTACGGTATTTACTTCAGGGAAATCTTAGCATGTGTCATATTTATCTTACTGAAAAATGGGCCCATAAATGCATATTACCTTTCAAACAAAGCCAAATGTTGTGGTACTAATTTGGTTCATGAAGTGTGTAATTCAGTTCCTTTGCACAGGGGCAACATTTATCTTCTGCTTTTATTAAACTACCATAAAACAATTTTTCTTGCTCATTATTGAAATATGCATCACTGGGGCTGGGGCAAAGGGGACTTAATGACTGAAGTTCTAAAGGCGTTCCAGTGACACTCTGCTCTGTTTTGCTGTTTGCCACGAGAAAAATGAAGAAAACAAGGACACTGTAAGGAAAGCCTTGCCCTTTTCCCTGTGAGTGTAGAGCAGCCACTGTTAGGAGATTATTTCCGTGAAACACATGCCTTCATTAACAGGAGTTATTTATAAATAGCTTCCGATTTATTTCTCATCCTACTCCCGTATACTTTCAGTCTCTTTACACCAACATTGCCAGATCCCAGCTTTACCATGCAGGGAAGGAAAGCTATTCAGTAGGGAGAGAAGGACACAGGTAGAATCAATATATCACACGCCTCCACCCAACGCTTCCCTCTTTGCCGGTCTGGGTGTTGTCTTGTGTTCATTCTGTACCAGAACATTGCAAGGGACAACTCCACTATCCCACCTGTAACAGATCACTTGCTTGGAAGCAGGCTGCCTGTCTTTCCTACCTTGGCAATGCAGAAAGAAGTCGAATAGACGCCGGGTAAAATGGATGTGACATTTTGGAAACCAATCATACACACCAAAAAGTGTCCTTTTTGAGGCAAACTATTCTATACAAAAACAACTCGAAATTCAGGTTAACAAGATGTACCACCAAAAAGGCACTGTCACCTGCCTGAACATGCTCAGCACATTATTATGTGTTGGAGAAGGAAGAGGCAGGTGCAAGGGAGGAGGAGGAATAGCTTACATGCACTTCATGCTTACCCGAAAGCAGACGCTGTGCTGTGTACTTGGTCTTACTGAATCCTGGCACCACCCCTGGGAGGCAGGTACTATTATTATTCCCCTTTTTACAAATGAGGATAATGGAGAAAGATGACAGAGAGAGCAAATAACTTGCCCAACCTCGTAGAGCCAGGAAGGAGTAGAGTCTGGGTTTACACTACAGAACAATTTGCTATTTGGTTCTATTCCCTTTAGAACTTGATTGAATTGTATCTTAAAGGGATTTCTATGGCATCATGAGAAATTCAAAGAAATAGAAGGGACACAGTTCCTGCCCTCACACCCTTTACTATGGACCAGGGAGACGAGGTATAGACATGTGATGCTGACTGATCTTAAACAGAAGTTGAGTCCATTTTCTGTCACACAACTCTGTTCTGTCTTTAGGATGAGGGACTCATTTATTCAGGACACATTGATGAGCACCTATGTGCCAAGACTGTGTGAGATTGTGGGACATTCTGGGGTTCAAACTCTTAGTTCTAAAACTGAGAAAGTCCTGGGCAAACTGGGGCAGTCGGTCATCCTAAAAGTAACTGTGGCTAGATACTGGGGGTACGATAGTGAACTAGACGGACATTGTCTCTGCGTCACCCAGCAGTCAGTATCACAGGGACCCAGACAGACAGGCAGGGGCGAAGGCAACAGGAAGAGAAGTGTATGGTGAGAGTACAGACTTGCAGGATGGTGTCCATATGCTGCCCTTGGGTCTAAAAAGTCACCAAAATAAGTAAAATCAGAAATGAACAAATAAAGTAATTTAAAAAAATGTAACGCATATATTTATTAATGAGATAAAAAAAGATAAGACCGAAATTATGCACACAGGTTACAAATATGGGGAAATGCCTTTGTATTTTAGAGTATTATTAAATACTCAATTAACATATAGAGCAATTTTACAACACATTAACTCATCACTGAGATGCCCTGTGTAAAATTACATAATTTGAAAAAGCAGAAGTTTTAGAACATGAGCAAGAGTTTGGGATGTTAACATATTACCAAAACCTTTCTACTGTCACGGGTGTCCTGGTTCCATTAAATGAATTCCTGTGTAATCAATGACACTTGTTATTTTAAATGGATAAGAACAGAATCGGTTCTCCTCTTCCTCCACCACCATCACCCAAAAATGTATCTTTTGAGCAATTATTACATTACAGTAGCAATTCATGTCAACGATATAAAAAATAACAAATGCTCAAAGGTGTAACCAACCAAAGCCAGCATAATCATTCCCTGGGTTGCTGGTCCCTCTTTTGTTCTCCGTGTATTTATCAGGTATGCAGTAGATTCTGGAAATCACTTTAATGGAAACCGCTGGCAACACCACTACAACGAGTTAACTAATTGAGAAATTAGGAGCCATGTTGATTATTCAAAAGTGTAACTAACAGTTGCAGAAAAAGGAGCCCAAAACAACATTAACGAAATGAGATGCTAATCTTCCCCCCAACACCGCACCACCAAGTTTTGGCAGACAAAAATTCCTGAGCTGGCATCTGGCAACTGATGAGCAAGGCAGAAATCCTGAAAAATCCTGTCAGTGGAAACTTTGTAACTTCCCTCACTATCCTCGTCTTTCCTTATAACACGTTACCTTGCACGCTTTCCCAAACTGTTGGGGAGAAGGTGTACACACATACACACACACACAAGCACACATGAGTACACTGTTTATCTTTGTGCACACACTAAATCTCTTTGTACACTTTGTCCACATTATTTCTGTGTATGTCCATATAGACTTGCACATATATTACATTATCTTTGTTCACAAAAGGTGTAGTCACAGATATATCATCCTAGCATGATATCTTGGCTCATAGGTGTCAATAGTTGTTATAATTTTTGTCTACAAAAACAAATCCCTGGGTAAACCCTTGTCTCTTTTCTTCCCCATCATATTGAGCTCCTCTGCAAGCAAGGCTCCTAATTAAGTCAACCCTTGCTTTTCTCCGGTCCCCTCAAATTAACCACTCTGGGTGCTGGAATAAGGAAACAGCTTCGCCACAAGCACATCGTGTATTCTGATCAGGTGTGCATTGTTACTTCCACCCTGGCAGTTCCCAACTTCATTTTAAATATGGCTGAGAGGCCTCAAGAAATGCAGATTTATACTGGAGGAGATGCGTTTGCACCTCCAAACACAAATTATGTTAATCGGGTGTTCCAGCCAGAGCCAGGAAGAGGTGGCGTGATTATTCTCGGGAAACCTCATTGATTGGCAGCCAACTCATACTGAGAACCAGAACTGGTGGACTCTTTGGAGCCATGCAGAGCGCATGCCTTCCTCCCCTTAAATAAAGGCCACTCCACACACTCTACCTGTCCAGCAGGGCTGTGGTCAAGCTGCTCTGCTTGCCATGCATCAATGCCACGTTGTTCAGACCGGCTGGCTCTTGACAGTGCCCCTCCTGCTGTCTGTATTATTTAAAGGAGATTTAGGGCTGGGTGTCTCATGTTGTGAAACACGAGCTGTGACCCCCGGGCTGGGAAGCCAGCAGGGAAAAACATTAAAATTATGGCACATGGGAAAATGAAACTCATAGGCAGCAGAGAAAAAAGAAGAACAGAAATGTGAGATGTGAAATGTATGAAGGTGTTACAAACTGCACCAAGTGTTAGAATTTCTTCTCTAATGAAACTCCAGTAAACACTCAGGTTAGGGTAGCAGTGGGGGTTCCCCCCACCTTTGGTGGAGTTATTTATTTGCTTTTTTTATTTTAGTTTAGAATGACATAGAAACAAATGCCAAACATGAAGAAATACTCCTTGGACTAGAGGACCAAGAACCCTGGTTGCATATTAAAAAGGATCTGATAATTGTGTAACCATTAGGACCATTTGAAGTTATGCATACTAAATTAAGGGTAATCAAAACTCATGCTTCAAAGCCCACTCAGTTGGTTGGGTCAGGAAGAATCCACCTCTCTTCTGACGTAATGGTATTTGAGACAAGTGCCACTGATCTCGATAAGGACTTTTGCAGTCACAGATCAGGTTAAGAAGCACAGCAAGAACAGAGACAGAACTAGAAGGGCAAATTTTAGGGTTTCTAATATAATTAGATGTATATTTCCTCATTTCCCAATTGTGTACATTTGAAATGAAAGAGACATGGCCATCCTAATTGAGCTATGAAATAAGTCTGACATTTTATCACTGACTCCAACACTGGCCAGAAACAATTTCTTTGTCTTCCTCTGGTCCTCAGTGTCCTAATCTGTAAAATGGAATAAATACTCACTATTCCAATCAGAAACAGGGTGGCCACCCACCAAGCGGTGGTCCTTCCAAAGATGAAAAAGACCACGCCGGAACCATGTGATGAGAAATGTCCTTCACGTGTTGATCTATCTTTCACAAAAGCATAATCTTCTGCTAACATTAATATTTCCCTTGGAAAAAGACACATTTAATTTCCATTAATAGTTCTTAGAAAATCATGGAAGTTAACCAGCATAAGGGTAGGTCGAGGAGGGTGGGGCACCGTGAAATCCTCAACTAAAGAAACAGTATGTTGAATCTCTGTAGCAAAGATGATTTCTTTCAAGCCGCATATTTTATTTAGATGTGATTTCCTTTGCTCAATGAAAAATTAATTGATGTATGCCCTCAGACTAATCTCAGAAATACCAGGTAATTTTCCCCCCTCCCCCCAATCTTTAAACATTTCTCAGAACAAATTTCTCAGGCCTTTACGGTTTATGGAAAGACCTGAAGATTGTGAGCCCTGTCTTTTCTAGATGCACACCACAATAATTGGTGCAGGATCTTGAAAAACACTAGAATGCTCCCCAAAACAAAGGCTGGCTGAAGCCTGTTGCAGTGATTCAATAGGAAACTGTACAGCCCAATTTGTGACCTCACAAGGAAACATCACTGTCCTTGAGCAGTCCAAAAGAACTCTATTTCCAATTAGCACCTGCTGATCCGGAGCTTCACATTCGAAAGTAAAATAAATCCTCTGTATTTTAAAGCAGTGTCTGTGCCTTGTTGGGGAGGGAACAGGGCATCTGAAGGTACTTAGAACCCAGCAGACAGAATGTCCTTCTCCTATGTACTGTGGGCCCCTTTCTATCTTCAGTCTTGGAAAGCACACCCTGAAATTGCAGCAACTCCCAGAAAACTTCCCTCAATGTGGAGGAAACAGGGAACCTCTATAAATCTTTCTTTCGTGAAATCACACAATGCTAACACTAAATGTAACACCCATTTTGTACAAAATGCTTAAGCCTTCTTTAATTTACTCTTTTAATATTCAGTGCTTGCTCATCTATCTTTGTGTGTTTTATGCTTAATTCAGTATTACTACCTAAAGCTGTAAGCTCCCAGAGGTCAGAGAGCTAACCATTTAATTCAGTCTCTAACCAGCCTGCTAGTCCACTAGTTACAAAGAGATGATTAACAAAAAGTGTTTGATGAGGATAGAGGTAGAGGTTCCCCCACCCCAATTGCCTATAATCCACAGGATGGAGAGGAAAAGAAAAGAAGATCTATCTTTTTTTTTTTTTTTATCTCACTGGAAACCAAGCTATAATCCATAACCACCACAACCTGAGAAAACAGCACATTTGCTACTACGACAGCACACAGTGTGAGCAAATCATAACAAAATAATCACTGTCCTTTGAAAGCCTCACTCACCCCATCCCACCCACCCCAGGCCTGGGGGTACTTGGAGTAGGACAGTGTACCTACCACTCCTGTTTTCATCCTTGGCTGGAACCACAGGGAGCTGAGAATCTCAGCACCCACTCCACGTGCCCTCCTTGGCAGCTAAAATGTAACTATTAAGCAACACTGATATTAGATTAGATGACGCTGTCATCCCATTGTTATCCAATTTATTCTACTCTGACATGGTATGAAGTGGTTCTGCATCAATAATGGTTAATAAATACAGCCACGCCTGATCTCTATCACCATTTCCATATGCTTTCACAGACAAGAAACTGCTCTCTCTTCCATTTATCCAAGTTCCTTTCCTTAGTGGGTGAATAATGACAGTTTCACCTCCAGAGTCTATTTAACTACAAAGAACATTCACAGAATGACCTAGATATTTGGTTGAAAAGCACCTGCTGTTGACTCAGGGCTCATCTAACTAGTCGGGACTATAGTCTCAGTGGGGTAATACGTGGTCGTCCTCATGGATCCTTCTGGATGGACACATAGAGAACCTATTTCTGCACAAACACTGCAAATTTCAGATAGTCATTGTTTTCATTAATAGACACTAATAACTTATCCTACCAAAGTTCAAATTCCAGAAAGTAGTTAATGCTTTTAATTCCTATAATCTGGAGCTCCACCCAATTTAAAATTTGATAACATGCACAGGTACACTCTTGAACTATTTTCTATTAATAATCATTTGCTATGCCAGCCTTGTCTCCCTGAAAGAGTACTGTATTTTGTAGAGCACTTAACTTACAGTATACCTGTGCCTTCCAAATTTGCTGGATCACAAAAATTACCCGAGAATATTTAAGTATACGGATTCTCAAGCCCCACTCCAGACCTGCTGAACTGGAATCTCTTAGTAGAAGGTCTCAGAAATGTGTATGTTTAACTACCTTCAGGTGATTCTGATGACCAGGAGAATTTAGGAAACAGATGGGTGTCAGGGGATCTTCCCAGCAGCCCCATGATGGAGGCAGAGAAAACATTAGCTCCAGTTTACAGATATAATAAATGGGACTCAGAGAGGTTAGCCCCCTTCGCTATGCTGAACTCTGCTTCATTAGCCCTGCACCATTTTTTATACATCACTTGTATTTCTGTCCTTCCCGCTCTCTGTCAGCCCCCAACAAGAACAAATACATAGCACATAGGAGTGGATCTAGCAGTTATTCTTGCAGAAAGTATGAATGCTGACTGCAAGAGCAATTCCTGGGAAACTGACCTCAATATTTCCAGAGGATGCTTGGCATACCCGTGCCCACTTTCTATTTCTGGCATCACTTTTGGTCCATGGTCTCATGTAATCAACATCCGTTCAAGAGGGCCTCCCTCTGCTGAGCAATTCATCACCAGAAATACTGCACATGAGGATATAATATACAAAATATCTGTACAATACAGCTTCTTAAGCAATTATCCTGTACCGCTGGGTCACATTATGCAACTTAATATTTCCCATAACAAAAGTAGAGTTATGGGATTTTTTTTAATGCATATGTTGTTAAGTTTTACTTTAATCATTTGTGGCATTCTTTTATATTATTTTACTATTGCATGTCAGAGTAATCAGTGACAATCAAATTTTTTAAAACTTGCATTGAAAATTAACTCTCATCAGAAATAGGATTAAGACCAGGACTTTATGGTTCTAAAGCTGAACTAAGTGGAGGAAAAGATGTTACACAGGGGGGAGATGTCCCTTGACTTAACACACAACAGTGGGCTTCAATGATTTCTGAGAATTTTCCATCAGTGTTTTCTACAATAGCCTTTGGTGGTCTGATCTCTCTGTGCTGTTCCTAGTGATTCTAGCAGAAATGACTGTACCCCAACAAGAAAGAAGCTGGGTACTGTGTGCTCCCACTGAGATTTGGGGAGACGTTGCATAAACAACTGGAGCCTTAATCAGACTCTACACCAGTCTTGATTTGGGAGGAGGGAGAGCAGTGGGAAAGGCCCAGAGTATGGGCTTGGCAAGGCAGTAGGCACGCCCCTCGGTCTCTGCCTCTAGGACACCTACCAAGGACACAGCGCCTATTCAGAATTCGAGTTCATGGAGGCCTTTCTATCAATAACATATGGCCACAAGAGTGCTGGTGTTATACAAACAGACTGAAATAAATATGCTCAGCAAATAAAATATCTGTATGTAAAACAACAAAGCTTTTAGTTTAACTACAGAAAATGAAAAAACAAGTCTACTTGAAACCCGGCTAAATGAGCAACCAGTTATTCAAGGTGAGTTTTGGGGAGATGAATGAGCTGGCAGATGCTTTATTCAGATCATTAAGACCCGATATCAATAATTTCTGAGGATTGGAGGCAAAACTCACCAGAAAGAACTTGATGCTGCTCGGGGCCACACCCTTTCTTTCTCCACTAGGGCCGGTGTAAGGAAAGCCGGGCCACGCCAGCTGTTTAAAAAGCCAAGTGGCTCCTACCACACCAGCTTGTTAGCCTTCATCTCCCATGCATTTTTTTTCTCCCAGATTCATGATCTCAGATTAGGTAGGTGGTGGGGGCAGCTCTAAATATACCTTCCTGTTACCCGAGACCTGGATCAAGGAAGGTGCTTATTAATATCATGGAGATATGATTTTTAATGATCTCTGAAAACAGCCTATATGGGTGTGAATAATGGCACTGTCTCATTGCATGCGTGGTTTGTGCTTTTGTCTCAGACAGGTTCATTTTTCACTGGAGGGGAAAGGTTCATGCCGCACGAGGGGGGTAACCAGTTGATGTTACAAGGCTGACTATTAGGCCCCTTGCTGTTCCACATGTCACAGGGAAGGACTCCAGCCGGCAACCTTAATGCCTACTTCAGCATCTTGAAGAAATTAATGAACACGGCTTCTATGGCAAAACATTTCAATCAACCCTTACCAGCTGTGCCTACATTTAAGAAAAGGAAAAGGGAGGAGGGGGGAAATGCCCAGGTTTATCAAAAAAGTTTCTTCGAAAGATCAACCGTGGTTTTGGCTGTATGCGGGGCGGTGGGAGGTGGGAAAAGAAAAAGCGGGAGGAATAAAGGTAGAAGGATGCCAGTACCGAGTGCCAAAAGATGTGCTCTGGCCCCTGTGTTTGTTGAACAAATTAAGCACGTTCTGGTTTTTCACCTGCTGAAGTAGCAGCAGTGCATATGGCCTAGAAGTTAAAAATAAGGAAATATGCATACATTACCATACTTAATGGACGACCCTCTCCATTTAATATGCAAATTTCCTGAAATATTACTGAATGCCGTCTGTTCTAAATGAATAAATTTGAATTGCAATTAGAATAATCCTTTATAATTAATGAAAACTGTCAATTTTAGTTCATAAGTAATTTGATTAACAGGATGATGGGACACTTATCAAGTTCACTGGACTGCTAGGCTATGAGAAAACTGACAGTGAAAATGGGGCGGGCCAGGCACTCAGGCTCCACCGGAGTATTATCCTAAATTATTGATAACACAAGCTAATGAACTTCAGAAAGTGAACTCTGGGGGCCTCATTTAAAGGGACAGCCTCGGAGGGCGATGGGCAGCCGTCGGGAAGGCGATCTTTCCCAAAGCGTCTTTGCTGGTATTTTTGGCTCGGAGGAAGATAAATGTTTAGAAATGCCAGGGCAAAGGAAAACATTGGCTCAAAACACAAATTTACCATTTCCAGCTGTTGGTGGAACAAAAGGAAACAATAGTCAGAGGATAAATGTAAGAAGAGACAATGCAAAAACATGTGGAACGAAGTTTCTAGTAATGCATCACAGAAGTAGGACATGGCAATGGCAGAGGGGACATCTCCATTTCCCTGCTTTGTCTCTTCCTTCAGACAGACCAGGAACAAGAACTTTTTAACTGGCATTAATTGGACATTTATATAAAGCAATTGAGGGGGAGCAGGGAGGAATTTCTTCAAGATGCACATGCAACTCTTAGTTATGGCACAAACAGTAAGGAGATCGTGTGAGCCTCAAAGATAGATGCCCAGTGCGCTTCACTGAGGAGGTAGTGAAGAGGGTTAATGCTATAAGAGAATCCTGGCGTTCTTTCCTGTTGTTACTTAAGATGAAGACAGAGTAAGTAAAAACAAGAAAAGAATTTATAAAATAAACTATCTTTCTAGAAACTGATAGCAAAACTCCATGCGACAGTGCCAGGTGTATCAAAGCAGGTCCACATGCGGGGCTTTCGCACTGTCTGGCAGGTGAGAAAGTTTATTGAGAGCCTTCCCACGTGGGAGTCTCTGAAGAGCAAGGGCCTGGCTTTCCTGATTCACAGGGTCCTGGCAGACCCTGCTCTTTCGTGCCTTCAACACCTGTGGCTCCCGACAAGCACGGGTGGTCTCCTTGCTGACGAAGAGGGCTCCAAACTTGGTTGATGTCGGCAGAGTAGAGCACAGTCGGGTTACGCTTCCTTACTTCTTCCTAATTCTCCTACACTCACCAAGCAGTGAGAGTGCCTTAATGCCAAGGATAGCAATTATCTATCCAAAAACCTCTCATCCCTAAAACTTTAGTCAGAATTCATGTGGCAAAACAAATGACCCTGTCATGGCTCTCTCAAGATCATTCTGCAGTAATTGTTCAAGAGTAATACTAGTCGTAATAATGCAGCATTCCAAAGGCACACCATGGGCACATCCGGGGAAATACCACAGTCTTAGCAATCTCAATTCCGTCTCTACGGGCCACCTATACCACTTACCTCCTTAGATTTGATAGAATTAAAGTAAACCCATCACATAATAATGGCGATGGTAATAAATAAACAGTGCCTACAATTTACTGAAAAATTATTCTACAAACTGAAGATTGTACAAAGTTCTTTAAGTCATTAAACACTTGAGGACACCCCAGAAGTACATATTATACCCATTTGGTAGGTAAATAAACCTAGACTCAGAAGGATTAGGTACCTTGACCAAGGAATCACAACCAGGAAGAGGCAGAGTCAGGATTTGAACCCGGGTCTATCCATCTCTGGCACCTAAGCTGTTAACCTAGTATGTTCTCCGGGCTGCTTTCCATTTTGTAACTGTGTGCTTAGAAGCTGGCCATAATTAATTATGCTATAGTTTCCCTCACTTTTCAATTACAATTTTATTTCCTTGCTCTGGACCACCATGACTGCTAGGTCTTCAGTGGGCATTTTCCAAGCCAGCTCAGCGGGTATGCATTTGGAGTCATTGTCCCCCATTCACATGGAATAAGCAGGTCATAAACATTGCCTTTCATTCTGCAACATGTCACAAGCCAGCCTTTAGCATCCTCTGCCTCCCACAATGTGTTGCTTGAAACCCATCTATTTACAGCTCAGTTTTCCAAACATGACAAGCACAGGGTAGGGCTCTTTCCTTGGACTCTGCCCTAGCGCCCTGCATTGCCACCGTCCTAACTAGCCAACTTCCGCCCTGGGAGATCTGTAATAAAAGCTGTTAGCTCTTTGACACTCAATAAAAGAAACAAATAAGAAACCAATGATGCTCTTGGTTATTAAGCTCCCTATTAGATCTAAATAAAATTAAGCAGCTGGTGTCCCTATGTCTCCACAAAATTAATATTAAAAACTCTCTTTGAGCCATTTAGATCCTTTGTACATTCACTCCAAGTCCCGAGCTCCCTCATTCTTCCCAGCAATACAAGCAATTTTTTTCCTCCCCACTCCTCTCACATGCTTACAACACCCAGAGGATTTCTTTGTTTTTCCCTATAACCTACCCCCAATCTGCAAATCCCCAGGGTAATAACCAGATAGACCTACCTGGATACCAACCTCACTGAATATTGGAGCAGCAGGTCTTTAGAGACGGTCTAGCTCAATATTTCTCAAGGGCTGTGCGTACACCACTGGTTTTAGGTACTACACTTTTTTTAGTGGTTATGTATTTACCTTTGTGTGTATCAGAAAAGAAAAACTACAGGTGGCTCATCAAACTTTTGATTTCACAGATAGCATTGCTTCACTCAAAACCTAAGTGAATATTTAGGTAAGAAATAATGAATAGATTTCTTCTATTATAAAGACAAACGTGGAGTAAATAAATAATACTCCAGGTGGTACTCGTCTCTAGCAAAAGTCACAGGATAGTCCATGAATGACGGAACTTCCAGAAACACTGATCTAGCCCAAAGCCCCTCTTTGTCCTCAAGGAATCCACTGAAGGTCCCTGACGGGGATCTGAAGGTTCAGTAAATTTCCTGAGGCCGGCAGCAAGGTATGGGCAAGATTGGAGCTGGAACTCAGATCTCCTAGTGAGGTGCTCTCTCCTGGACACAGGGCCCCAGGCCTTCATCGTGGCCACTACAGGAGGAAAGGGGACAAGAGCTCTAGGAGCACCACACAGAACACTGGGGCCCCCAAAGGGCTACCTGGGCCACCCTCTGCTTTAGCCAGGGCAGCTTCGCTTGGGTGAGGTTTCACTTGGGGGTTCTCCGTCTGATTTCATTTGAAGGAAAATTTTTACATGAGATTTTTTTTCTTTCTTTTTTATTTCAATAGATTCAGGGGTACAAGTGGTTTTTGGTTACACAGATGAATTGTATGGTGGTGATGGGTTTGGGTTTTCCATGTACCTGTCACTGAATGAGATTTTTAAAAAAAACTCCACTGATACTAGCAAGGATAAAAAGCCTTCGAGCTACTAGGAGCTCTTTGTTTGGGGCTTCTTGTGCCCTACAACCTTGCTTGCAGTGAGGCAAGTTTGTCTCCATTGGCATTGTCCTGCTTCTCCCAACACATGGCTCAGGGGCCATTTACTCTAGGATCTCTCAGGAAGGGGGAGGGATCCTGTTAAAATGCAAACTCCTCAGTCCACCCTGGCTTTATGGAAACAGACTCTCTTGGAGTGAAGTCCAATGAGTTGCATTTTAAAATAGTTTCTTAGGAGACGATGCTATGAGCTAAGACTTGAGAACCCATACCATGGAAGGGTGGATTGCTATCAAGACTATATAAGAGAGCGAGAGACTTGAGAGAAAGAGAATTAGTAAGAGATAAAGAGATTGAGACTAAGGGAGAAAGACCGAGAAAATTAGATTTACTAATTTACTAATCCCTCAGTGGAATACTTTTTTAATTGATGAATAGTAATTGTATATATTTGTGGGGTACATAGTGATGTTTCAGTACATATAATGTATGGTGATCAGATCAGGGTAATTAGCATATACATTATCTCAAACATTTATCATTTCTTTGTGTTAGGAACATTCAGTATCCTCCTTCCAGCTATTTGAAGCTGTATGTTATTGTTTACTATAGTCTGGTTAAGATACTTTGTGATAAGGTTGTCTTAGTGCTCATGTAACTAAACCCATCTCACACCCATCCGTCTCTACCCACCACACTCACCCTTCCTTTACATACAGCTCCTTTCTGGAGAGACTAGAATAACCATGAAGTTATGACTTATTTACCAAATACCCAAAGCAGCATCCTGTGTTCTGGGCAAGGCATTATACCAAAATTAAGACAAGCCACTGCCCAATAGGAAGTTCCACTCTGGTAAAAAGTTGGCACATAAACTTAGAAAGGCACGCTTGCTTTCTCAAAATTTAAGCTAAGAGTGGGCTTGTATGTAGAAATAAGCTGCTGATAGTTTGTATGGCGTTTCAACTAAAACATTCATTATCCATGGAGCCAACTCTCCCAATGTAGCATAGCCTAGAGTTCTTTACAAATGGCTGTTAAAAATCTCATTTGGTGAAAGAACAGAATTTTTTTCCTTGGTAATTCAGCTCTGGATTCAGACTCCATCTGTTTACCACTTGTTGGGCCTGCAAGGATGTGCAGGCACTCTCCAATGCTGACATGGGTGGTCACCTCCCAAAGAGCAAGAAATAAACCTGCTTTCATTAACTGCTGGCATTTATGAGAATCTTAGAATGAAATCAGAACTTTTTTGAAATGGCAATTTGAAATAATAGCAACCCTGCAGGGGGAAAATGGCATTCATGCTACTTGGGTAACATGTAGTCTAAGTAGCCAGAGGGGAAAATCCCTGGAGAGGGTTATCTCATAGATAAGATCAACCGTATCTGAGAGGCCAGTGAGAACAATCTCAGTGCCTGCCATACTTTGATCTATAATATGGGACACATCACCAAATACGCGCTGGAAAGTAATAGAGAAACATAAAGGCACCAAATGAGAAAACACATCTTCCTTCAACTTTGAAAATGAGAAGTTACAAATCATCAATGTTTAGGGAAGATGTAATCCAACAAGGGCACTCATTTTTCAGAATAAAACACGAGTGAACTGGCCTGGGAAAACTTGAAACGGAACTATATCTTGTCTCAGCCAAAGGCTCATGAGCAGCATATGTGAGGGAACAGGGTGGGAATATTCTGGGCGCAAGGACAATAGGGCTTCGCTCATTGATCAAGTACCTACCAAATGCTAAGTACCATATGCATCCGTTATCTCATTTAATCCTCCCCAAAACATATTATGGTGCATATTATTATCCCCAGTTACAGATAGGAATGTGAAGTTGGTCAAGATTAAGCAATTTCCCAACCAAAGAGGGATCTAAAGACAGGACTCCAATTTCTAAGCCGTGTTTTCAGCCATATACATTGTACACAGCCCCACTATTACAGAAAGAAAAATCCAGAGGAAAATTTCACATTTTTGAAAACCTTCCCTAAATTTCCCATAGTAAAACAAACAAAGGCCACAATATCCTAGCACCTCTTATGATACATGTATATATAATATGCAGCACATATATTAATATATACGTAAAACTCCGTTTGCTCTTCTTCACAACGCTATCAGGTGTCATTATCACAGAAGAGTTAAGTGACATGCTCAGTTGTACACAGCAATGTACAAACTGGGATGCAAACCCAGGTTTGTCTGATTCCTAATGCTTTCTACCACACTCTTCCGTCTTACTTACATTATTCACACTACTCTAGGTGTAGAATCTTCCTTTTCCATTCCTTTCAACTAGAGGTGAAGGTCAACCAGAATCTTAAACTTCAGCTATGAAGAGGCTAAAAAGAACGTGTCATTCCCTGCCCTCCGACACCTTTGTTTTGTATCACCTGGACACACAGTGGGCCTTGATGGTCAGTGTCCACTGTGAAAGCTGGTGACTTGAAAGCCACGTGCAGCAGGCAAACCTTCTCACAAAGCCAAGGGAAGTCTGGCGAGTCAATTACCCCTAATGAACGTGCTCGCCCCTTTTCCTTTGAACGCGGGCTGTGCCATCAGGACGACTCACTAAAACCCACCTGGAGGAAGAAAACGGCAGAGCTGGAGAGAATGCCATGAATACCAAGGTCCTTGTGTTTTAATTTGCCTAAAAAAATCTGTGTGTTGTTAAAACAAATGTAGAAATTAGTCATATGGGAACCTAGCTTGGGTACATATCTTCATCTGTCGCCACATTTGGGGGGAAATGGTACAGGATCACTGTAGTGCTTAGACGTGTAGACAGGGAGGAAAGTCCACTTGGAAGCAAGCTAATACTGAACACGTTTATGCTTTTGACCTCACAATATGGTAACTAATGATGGTTCTGCAAATAGACTTGGGAAAATAAATGGATGATTGCAGAGGGGAGAACCCCAGTGAGGGTGATAAGCTCCATTTCACCTATGTTAGCCCTTAATCCTTAACAGGACAGCCAGCACAAACTCTATACAGCTTGCCTAAATAGATGAAATCTACGCCTTATTCTGAATTCAAATCTTAGACCCAGTGCATATAATACAGTGCCTTAATAGCTTTCCAAACTCTCATTTGGCCTCAGTTATACAACCAGCTGACACTGAAAATAATTAATGCCCTTTAGGACTCACATCTGCTCCTATGGTTCCAAGTCAAGGTTTTTAATTGGGCTATTTTGGCATTTGGAGACAATGGCAAGGTGAAATAACCTTTCTTTAATATTTTTGAGGTCAGCAGATAGTCCTGCCAAAGGTCATCCTTCAGGTTCACAAATGAGTCATTTGTATCACCTAATGCAATCTGTGACTTGCAAATTGCACTGGGATGTGTTAGCGTGCATTAATTAGTCCATGCGATGAATACTGAATTCATCATACTAGCCGGAGCTTGTAGAGATGTGCCAATACTTGTTTTGGCGGTTTGTGTTTGCTTATTTTTACTTTGCACTCCACTTCCAACCCCGGTCTGAGATCTTCAACACCCCAAGCCCAATAATTGGCACAGTGGAGTTAATCCTCTCCCTTATGACACGGCCAGAACCCGGGAAAAGATTCGCTGGCATAAAGATATTGCAAAGCAGGAAGCAACCACAGTCCCCCTGTCTTTGGTCTGTTTAATCTCTAATACTCAGCATCAAAAGATGATTTCTTTTCCCCCTTATGATTTATAGCATTGCGAGCCTTCTAAGAGAGAGAGAGAGACAACTCTTGTTTCAAACACCTTGCTCAGAGCTGTGCTCCGAGTTGTGCCGGGTACTCTCAGCTGCTTGGCAGCTACTGCCTATAATGAAGGCATTATTAATTTCAGTTTCAGGGGATAGAAAGTCAGGATGTGGACACTGTATGGCTATACCATCTGTGCAGTTGACATATATTGATTCATACCTTCTTCCCATCTGTCCTTGACACTGTGCAGTAACAGAGGTCACAATCTTCTCTTTCCTGGAATTCCCCCCAAAAGCAACTTTCTACCCAGCATCCTCTCAGTGATTCTATTTGGCTGCTATTGTGCACTTCTAAGGAAAACTGGTGGCCCAGTGTCTGCATCTGTCATCTCCCAGGTAAGTCCCTTTGACCCAACAGAACAATAACCGACCACATCAAAAGGGTATTTGAAAACAATAGCTCTTCCAGTTTGCCAGAAGACAGAGTCAGTGAGGGGCACACATTAAAATGGATCTTCCAGTTCTGCAGAATTTTGTAGATAACAAAGAGAATGCGTGCATCACTCTAGAAATTAGCACATTCATTTTATACAGAAAGGTACAGTAGCCAATTAAATTACACGCAGCAGATCTAGGGGTTTGAAAAAGTAGATTTGCAGAAAGTTATGAAGCTGCAAACCAGCAGGTGGGTACATCTTGCTCTACATTAAGGACACTATGAGAAAAATAAAGTGTCTAGTTAATGGGATATTTGTGTGTATGTTTAATGTACATTTTTTGAAAAAAGAACTATCTGTTCCGGTTATTGTCACTTCAGAATAGAAAAAGACTGAGCCAGATTTCAGAGGGATTTAATTTCAAGGGCTATCATTTATTTTATTTTACTCTTTTTTCTAACTACTCTCTGTCCAGGTGAAATTGGACACACAAATAACTGAATTCACAATGGACTTTTTGAGGATTCAAGTGGCCACTTGTGTCTGCAAAGTAAGAAGTAAGTGGCTAACTACAGCCCAAGTGAATGGCTGAGCCTACAATTAGCCAATTAGGTTGTCTATTAGGGGGAGGGTCGACTTGAATGCAGAAAGCCTTTCCACGGAGCCCCGAGGCCTTTCTAACAGACTCCAGAAACCCCAGGAAGAGTATTAGGAGCCTCTCCGTCAAAGCGGAGCTAGACTGCTCAGAATCAGAGAATTATCGGTCTATTCCTACAGCTCTAAAATTCTCCAGGCCCAGGTAATAAGTACTGCACCCACTTCCAATGGCGGTGGGGGGGGAATAATTTTTTTAAAGATTTTAACAGGTGCCTTCATACCTTCACCTTCGAAACAAAGTATATGTCCAACCTTACCTTATCCATAAAATCATATTCTCCTCCTCCTGTCTCCCCTGCTTGCAAAATGACAGATTAAAACTTCTCTGGCATTCCCAACCCATATTTAATGATGAAAATGAACCTCTCAGTTATTCCAGGGAGAAACTATTGCACTTTTCAAAATATTTTAAGGCAGTTTCCCATGTTTTGGAGGGTGGATCTCAGATCATTCAGTCAATTTGATTTCAAAACAGGAAATCTAGTTTTGATTATGCCATGTAGCTCCACTGACTTTCTGCAATACTGGGCAAGAAATGAAAGTGTTGAAGGGGGTGGGATTTGAAAATAGCCACATTATACCAAAGGAATATACCATTAGCTTCCTTAAGTCTGCTCTAGAGGAAACAGCATTAAATCAAGAAACAGTGGACAAGTCACACCTCTTCTGAGCCTCAGATTTTCCCCTTGTGTAAAACCAGGGACTCGCCTGGTTCATTTTAAGGCCCCTTTCAGATCCAAATCTCAATGATTCTGAAGCAAAAGCACTCACATTTCATGAACTAGGGACGGACCAGTCAAAAGAAAGATTCAAAAGCAATTGGCTTCGAGCTCCAAAGCCAAGCCTGGGCGTTGCTTACCTCCTGTTTCCTTGGACCTTTTGTCAGCAACATCATTCTAATAATCATACTTGGAACTAAGTTCACACAGAGTTGGGCTGTTTTAATCACTTGTTTTAAGCCCTTGAGGCTTTCCCCATGGCTCACATGTGTCATTCACAAAACACTGTCCCTTGTGAGAATGACAAGACAAATCATATGTTCTTAGTTATCAAATGAACTTTTTATCACCTAACTTTCCCCGACAGTTTTCCCCCGGGGGTTGGGCAGCCCATGGACATCAGCTCTGCCCCATGACTGTGAATGAACAATTTGCCGAGAAGGCAGATGATGGGGTGACCTTTCTTTCGTTTCACCTGTTGTCTCCCTCACGCAGGGGTGCTGCAGAGGGGAAGGAGGTTTTACATGTGGTTGACCTCATGTCTCTATAAATGCAAGCCTTTCAGTGTGTTGCTAAAGCCACATCAGAAAGCCCCAGCAGAACCTAAATCTCTGGATGCCACTGGATGAAGAAAATCTCCTTCGTCTGTTCAACACAGACATGAGAAGCGGAGGGTAAATCCCTCTTTCTCTACGCCAGCTACGGCCAAATGAGACAGTGTCACTGGTCCGTTTCCTTTGCCTTTCTCCGTGTGGCATCCAGAATAATCTTTTAAAAATGATAAACTGAAGCATGCCTGTGCTCTTTTCTTGCAGTTTGACCTCCCCTCCGATGGTTTCCACTGCTTTTAGAAGGAAATCCAATCCCTACCATGGCCTAGCTCCTGCCCACTCTTCTAAAGCCGACTCTTGCCTCTCTTGCCCAGCTTTCTTTCTGTTCCTGACATATACTAAACTCGCTCCCGTCTCAGGGCCCTTGCTCATGCTGCTCCTACTGTCTGAAATACCCCTCCCCATACCTGAGCGCACTGCATTCACCAGTCAGGCCACCTTTCTGGAAGGGGCACCTTTGACTGCCCAATCCAAAGTAACTCCCACCCTTGGCCATGAGTCAATTCTCAATGATATCAACTTGCTTCATTTTCCTCAAAGCACGTATCACTTTTATCTTGTTCATTTTCTGGCTTCCCCCTGGAATGCAAGAGCTACCAGACCAGGGACCTTGTTTGCCTTGTTCACCTTTTATTGCCAGGAATGAAGCAAACATATTTTTACTTTATGATTTATTTATTACACAATAAATATTTGTTGAATGACTGAAAGATGCATGATTGGATAAATGGATTAAAAAAATAATTTTTTTAAGACAAGGAGTTCTTAATTTGGAATTCTTAAACACCAGGGCTTAAGAAGTTTTTGAACTCGCTCAAATTACATGTAAAATTCCATCCATATGTATTTTTCAGGTGAGGGGTTCCACAGATTTCATCAGAGTCTCAAAGGGTCCATGATGTCCTAAAAGAGGAGATGGACAGGGGTGAAGCCTCTTAGTAACAGAACCCTTGGTTTTTAATTGATCTCAGAGCTGCCCACATTTCTTGGCCTCCCCTTTGTCCATGTGACTGATTTTGACCAATGGATGTGGAGAAGTGGGAAGTGTAACTTCCTCCAGTGTCTTTAAATAGAAGGGGCTTCTCTTTTTCTCCCCTTCCTCCTTCCACTGGCTGTGATGTGGAGGTGAAGGCTGGAGCTCTGGCAGCCATCTTTCATGATGACCTTGGGAATTGATGGTGACCTTGGGAATTGCAGCCACGAACAACAAAGCGACAAAATAGACTCCAGGGCTCCGACACCATGGAGTGCCACCTAGCCCTGGGCTGTCTCCAGGCTTCCTAAACAGGAGAAATAAATACATAAATAAGCTTCTATCTTAGCTAAGCTATTGTTTTGTGGTAGGGGTGTAGTGGGAGGAGATGAAAGTGAATTCCTTACAATCTAATGTCATCCTAATTAACATGCCCACTGTTAGCAAAGTAGAAGAAGGTCATGCTCTTTGAAGAGAATCAATGTGTTAATAAACAACAACAGACACAGTTCAAGGTGCTACTCCCACTACCCATGTATCCAGGAACAAAGTTTGATAGAAGTGAGGAGAAATAAGAAAGTGGATCCAAATCATACAAAAGAAGTTTCTTTCAATATGCTTCAAACTTGGAGGCTTCCTAGGAGGCAAAATCATGAAAGCAAATAGTGCTTGTTTGATACATTTTATTTTTACTTTCACCATTGAAATGTACCTCTAATATACGCACTATATTTCTAACCAAAAAAATCATTTTCACAATTATTTTTCTATCAAAATAATGAAGAACACCTATGCATATCTGTCTGTATTTCAACAATTATACCAAGCACCATAGCCCATTTCTATTCGGGTCTACTTAGAAGCAAATGATGGTGCTTTTGTTACATAAATGCATCCCACGTGGCATCAAAATGTAATGTTAATTTTTACACATTGATTCTGAAAGTAACAATAAGAAGTAAGACATCATCATACAAATTAGGATTATTATTGTATATTAAAATGTTCCCATCCAGTGTATTATTAGAAATAACTATCCTATTTAAACTAAATTATTGACCCACAGCAAAGAAAATGCTAAGGATTTATTGTACATTATTTGTATATAACAGATTGTTTAATAAATTGTCCATAGAGACTTTTGTAATTTATTAATTGCAACTTAATCAATACAACCACAGACAGAGGACGTTATTATTCACAAAGTGACGTGCCAGTGGAAAAGCCTTCCTTGTTGATGCGATGAATGCCATGAGATAAAAGTAATGCAGATCTCCTGACCCTGCTTGTCTTCACCTGTAACTGGGGGCTAATTTGAGGTGGCTTCATCCCTTCAATGCAATCTGGGTCAGTGGCTGAGGTGAGAGGATGCATAGAAAGATTTACAGCTGTGCTACCTTAAACAAATTACTGAACTTTTTAATCTTCATTTTCCTCAACTACAAATAGGGATAACACTGGTTCTTATCTGCAGAGATGCTGTAAGCACTGAACGAAACCATTTTGCAGAGTGTCTGACAAATAGTAAGCACTCATTAAATGCCAGTTACCGTCATAATCATCATTGTTGTCATCATCATCTTTCTCTGTGCTCTTTCTTTAACTGGATTTTCTACAGTGAACTCAAGAGATTTCCTGAATTTCGTTTCAGTTCCTAAACCACCACTTTGTTCTTCTCACTGTCTCCTGGAGTCCCAGACAGTACCTTAAATCCGGTACTTTCCTCATGCATACAAGGTGAGCTTGAGCTGATGGACAACGTTATATCCACCAACAGGTGCATAGCTTATCATTTTCCGAGTGGGCATCATTATCTATTCTACTAATACAGGAATCAAAACAGCTCCAAAAAAGAAAGGCCTTCTTACATCAATGCCAGTAGGCACAGCCCATATTATGCTAAATGCCATTCTGGGTACTTCCCAGAAAACACTGGCAGCAAAGTTCCCAGAGGCAGCCTGCACCCAATAGATAAAATGAGGCCAAGAAAACTGCATTGGATGAGACCATTGACCCTGCAGGCTTGCATCTAGCTAACTGTAATCTTGGCCATCACTTACTGATCACTTACTACATTCCAGGCACTGTTCTGAACACTTTGCACAGATTCTTTCACTTAATTTTTATAACAAATCATATGAGGAAGCCACCATTATTATACTCTCTTTATAGTTAAGGAAACTCAGGCTCAGAGGGTTTAAATAAATTGCCTCGAAGTCAAACATAGCTAGAAATTTGCAGATGTAGGCTTCACACCCAGGCAGCCTGGCTAAAACCTATTTCTCACAACACTATACTATAATGTTCTAGGAAGTTGATCTAAACATTTAAACACTTAGGGAATCCTACCATCCTTTGTCTGAGGCCTCTGATGACAATTTACAGATACAACCCATATGATGGTTAATTAAGATCTCAGGATGTCAGACACGCAGGGGTTTAAAATCTCAGGCCTACGCTTTACTAGCCTGATCTCTCTTTGACTCATTTTTCTCGTCTGTGAAATGGGAATAACAATAGGGCCTGCTTCATAGGCTTGTGAAGATTAGATGATATGTTGGAGTCAAGTGCTTAGCACAGTGTTGTGCACACAGTAAGTGCTCAATAAGTGACTATGTTGATTCATTATTCTCCTCCTCCTTTAGAGATACATTATTAAAAAAAATAGAGGCCCTATTACTTATCGTATGCAGCCTTGAAAAGCACCCCTCCGCCCACATCTGGATGATAAAATGTAATTCTTATGAAAAAAATAATTTTTCGGCACAACGCTCCCTATCTGCAATTACATCAAAATCACATTAATTGAGCTATAACACTGTCAGGCTCAGCAGCTGGAAAGCGCATCCATACATTCTAAAGAGAAGGCCATTAATTCAGCTCTCTACAGCACAGCAATGAAATTGGGATGTCCGTTCTCCAGTGTGATTTACTGTCTTTCAAGCCGCTTAAGTGGGAACCTCTACAAAAAGATTTAAGTTAAGTGACTCTTGTGCTGCTCTGAAGCTCATTTATTATTGAATTAAGTTTTCATTTCGTTTAAAGGGAATAAAGAAATATAGATTTATTTGAAACAAGGTAAAACATTTAAAAGAAATCAGCTATTATGACCCAGGAAGCCAGTTTATATATCTGCAAATGATCTCACTCTGCTTACGCTCTGCCGAAAAGCCAAATTTAAACTCATAAATATTGCTAATATGCATATAATTTGAGACTTTTGCATGAGAGCTCACCCTTACTTTTTATATTTTTATCATTCCTCTCTAAAAATTTTTTTATCTTTTCTTTTTTTAAAATCCAAGGAGTTAGAGAATGGGCTGGAGAAAAACCAGACAGAAATAAACATCCATTTTCAAAAAGTCTGGATTTTCTTTATGACATGGAGGGAAAGGTAGGAGGGAGAGACCAAGAGGAAGGGAGATACATGTTATAGGTTGTCAGTGTGTGGCAGAAAAATCAAGGTATGGAAGACATACAGTATTAAAAGATTTACGGCATCCTGGTCTGTAGATGAATCACATGTGGCAAGCAAATAGAGAATAATTCTCTGCTAGTGGAGTACATACAACTTCAGTGCCTAAATTATCGGCCCTTGTATCAGGCACCAGGCAACGAGGCCCCTTTAGAATTAGGGACCCTGTCTGTCTGCAGGCCAGATAAGAGAAATAATGTATTTCTATATAATGTTTCCTCTTCTAAACCTCATGCAAAACAGCCAAGAGTAATATTCCCTATACCAAGAAGTCCCTAAAGAACTAAGCACTTCAGAACAAACTATGTTTTTAAAAAATCTGCTAGGACCCCTGTAATGGTGTCATTTACACTCCAGTCACATGTGTCTACAGCACAAGACCCTTCATAATTAGGTATATACACTATACCAGCTCACTGCCTAATTAGCAAATTATGTTGAAAATAGCATCCTGCTAATTAACGGTTATTATGGCATTTCTGAAGCTGAGGCTTTAATTATCACCAACCTAATGCTTGTATACAGAGAAAAAAAGCCCCCCCCTTTTTAAATGATCAATAAGTGCAAAAGATTATTATAAGGCAAATCTGCTGACAGCTGATTAATTTGTTTGATGCAAAGTTGCTGCGTGTTTCATATTATTTTATCGGAGTTGCAGGAAAAAGGTACATAATTTGGTTTCATTAGCAACCTCTGCGATTTATCACTAGAAAATGCACCCCCTCCCTTTTTTGTTGTTTGTTCAATTCCCTCTGTGTTTTTGCCTGTACCAGCATCAAAGTCAAGAGCAGGAAGTTTTAATTAAGTGACACTAATGAGGTCGTTGAAAATGATACTTCAGCAATTCAGCATGCTGTTAAATGTGTTTATTCTATAATGTCATCAAAGGTGATTGTTTTCCCTCATAATAGATAAAATTCATTACCATAAGCATTGTACTTTTGAGTGTTAGAAATACGAAATGCAAGTTAGTCAGGTGTATCTGTTGCATTTTTTTTTCTTTTGCTGCCAATGCAAATTACTGGACCTAAAACAAAACTTTAGCAAACAAGGCTCGGTCTGCTTTGTTTTGTTTTGTTTTTTAAGCCTCCCATGTTTAGTAATTAACAGACCCTGCCAGCGAGGAACAGAACAAAAATGAGCATGCAAATGACTAATCAAGGAAAGCTGAAATCAATGGAATGGGGTAAAAAGATGTTCCTCTGAGCCTGGCCATCGCGCAGGGGATTCTGCTGCTCTGACAACACGGAGCTGCCCACCTCCCCACACCTAGGAGCCCCATTTCGATAGCAGAGGCTGTGCGGCTACACTATTCGGCGTTTGATTTGAACTGAACAACAATGGCACATTTTGGATACTTTTTCCTTGAAAACAGTTCCAACCTCCCAAATACAGTCATGGTTGTATGACCTACTTTAGGAAATTAATGATCACATTGTGAATTTCTGCTCTGCTTTCTCCCTAAAAATTAAAACTTTTTCAAATTTTAAAGGTCTAAAGGGAACAAGCATTAAAATGTCTCCATTTTACAGATAGGGTAAACTGAGCAAAGTAATCTATCCCAGGTCAGAGGCAGGGCAGGGATAACCCCTGTTCCTCTTTATCTCACCAAGTCATACCACCTCTGCAATTCAAAAGAGGCTCTCTTGATTTTCTCAGGTTACCCATGAAATAACCCATTTTCTTACATTGCACAAATCTGGAAGGTCTACAATGTTTCTATGGCAGCTGTCTCTTTGTCAAAGGGGGCACTGTTAACGAAAAGCTGTGCACAGCAAACTCTTCACCAAAGTAGCAGGTCTAGTCTCCTATCTTACCTGGATTTAGCCAACCGTAATTATTGCCTATTTCTAGAGTTTGTTTTTAGTGCCAAAGGAAATCCATCCTGACCCACAACATTTTATAACTTAAAGCAGTTGCTATTTTTCCAATAACAGTACTGCTAATTCACAGCAAACTCTTAGTAAATAAACTCCATAATTCTTTACTGACTACCCACCCAGAGATCAGGAAAAACAGGTGTTTGGGAGACATTTTCAAGATACTTGTCTTAACTGCTGTAACTGAGAAATAAAAACAGATTTCATCCCTCACAGTATCCCTAGTTTGGGCTGGTTCGATCCTAAGGCAGATGCTGGATGAGATCATCTGGCAGAGTTTTTCAGGACACTCTCAAAGATTGTCTCCATCAAAATTATTAGTCAATTCCCTAAAACATCTCAGGAAATGTAAACATTAGTATTGTGGAGCAAATCAAACTTTGACTTAATTTGCCATTTTTCATCCAGTTAGCTGCAGAGGAATGCTCTGGCATCATGTGGAAGTGTAAGAGCTCACCAGCTTTCTGTTGGAGGGTTGAGCATCAGAGAAACATTGGAATGGCTCAGAAGTATTAACAAGGCGGTGAGAGCTCTAAATCCCTGTCTAATGTGTACTAACGCAACACAAGAACATACATCGAGAGGCTTAGGGACAGGTAACACTCTAGGAGGCTGTGAAATGTTGACACAGCCTCCTAGAAGTAGGAGACTCTCATCCACGCATTAAGGAACGATGTTTCTAGAAGAACCTGATGCCTTTGCCAAATTTGGTTTATTGCCTGGAATTTAAACTTCTGCTTCTCTTTATGATTTTTTTCCCACCTTAACTTTAGGAACCACCCAGATGTTCCTTAATAAAATATCGAATTCACTGTCAGTGAGGACACAGTGAGATGAGAAATCTCACCACCTGGCACGGCCTCTCTGGAAAGCACTTTGGTATTACCTCAAGGGTTTAAAAACATTCACATCCTTGAGCCTGTAATTGCTCTTCTAGGAATCTATCACAAGGAAACCAGAGATGCTCATCAAAGCACTATTTATAATAATGAAAAATTAAAAACATAAATGTCTAACATTGGTAGATTGGTTAGATAAATAATGATAGAGCCACATGATGTAATATTACACAGTCATTAAAAAACATGTGTTCAAGGAATACGTATTAATAAAAACAGCAACAAAGGAGAGGGCTAAAGACGTAACATTGGGTATAATGCCTATGATATGCTCCCACATCCACAGATTTCATGCATTTATTTACGTAAGCATTTAAAAAGAGTAGAAAACAGATACCAAAGTGTGAACAGTGGTTATCGCGGGAAGATGGAATGAAAGGTAATTTTAATGTTTATCTTTACACTTAGTAAAAACTATTCATTTAGGCATATTAAAATTATAAAAATAATTCAATAATGTATCTTTTTTAGAATGCACCCGGATGTGATTGGGAATTTTATATTATGGTATAATTTATAACATAATCAGTCCAAACATTTTTCTTCTATTAACTTCATAACTACTGAGCCACATTCAAGCTTAGAGATTACTCAAGTGCTGGGAACTGCTATTATGAGACTCTCAGTAGGGCACTCCCTCAACACTCCTTTAAAAGCTGCTCTACATTCCATAGCCATAGTATGTTACTTGTAGTTATTATGTCCGTTTGCATAAAGTTTCCTGAAGATTCACATAAGGCAAGAGTGCAGCATTTGAAGTCCCAGATAATTTCATAACCCTGTCCAGGATCCTCATGGGTGGCTATTTTCCTTAAAGGTTTCATTTACTTACTTTAGAGAGAGTGATGGACACCCTTGTCTCTGATCCCTCAAAACTTCTGTAACCACTTTCACTTTCATTGGGCTCAGGATACATGTAGCCAAGGTTTAGTGGTTTTTTCGCTTTTTTTCCCCTGGTTTTTCTTATTTTTTTCTTCCCAATCAGTGAGAAACTATCAATATATACATACTGGGTGTTACTTAAATTTTGAAAAGTAAAAATTTAAGGCACAGGGAGGAAAATATTTTGACAAGTAAACTTTTTCCCAGAGGCTGTTTTTCTAAAGAAATGTCTGAAAATGCTTTCCACTGAAGGAAAGAGGGGATAGTCCAGCAGCAAGTAGAAACCTTGCCACGACAGGCAACCATCATCCTTCTGAAGGATAACATAATTACAACTAAAATGAAGACACAGAAAGAGATGCACAGAACACGCCACCTGTCAGCTGGAGATGAGGGGATCAATAAGTTGTTTGCCTAATGTTTCCCAATCACATTCTTAATGCAACCAGATTTATGTGGGCTTTGGGGATGCTCGGACAAATAATATAGATTTTTTTTTCCCTACTGGAGAGTAAATAAAATAAATTTAAACTACTCATCAAAAAATTCATGAATTGTTTGTTTGTTTTAACCTTTTCAAAGCCACAAGGAGAAGGAAAGAGAGCTGAGAACAGAGACCAGGGCTTGCATCTTTGTCCTGTTCACTTCAGGCAAGTGACTGAACCTCTCTGAGCCAATGGTCCCTTAGCCTTACACACTCTTTGAGAACTAAGATAAGTAACCTAACACGGAGCTGGAGAAGTGGTCGGTGCTCAATACAAAGGCTTTTTCTCTTTAAAGTAAACATACAAAAACAAATTAATTAGATCTGCTCATACTCCAAAAGAAAAGAACCCAAACAAATAAATAAATGTAAAGCATAAACCTTTTAGGAAACACGGCACCCCCTTTGCTTTACACCTACATGGAAAGACAATCTGTACTGATGTCACATGTTTTAATGACTCTTTTTCACGTTTTGCGCTTTTATTGAATCACTCAAAAACAAAACTCGCCCTTGTTCAGTGTCTATCATACAACTGAAAACAGGATCTCAAAACTACACTAGGGAACCACAGGAAGGTTTCGCCACATCCCATACACACAGGCGAATGAGAATGTGTATGTGTGTGCTGGGTGTATGAATGTGTATGCGGTATGATTAACAAGTGATGAGGATGGCACAGACTCTCGTGAATGGCTTAGGGGAGATGAATCACACTTTAAAGCCATGTGTCATTTATGCGCATACTAGTTCGGTCAACGACCTCTGCAACGCAGTGCAGTATAGTGTACTACACACACACACACACACACACACACATACACACGCACACACACACACACACTCAGGAGAACAACACCACCACTGCCACACTGGATTGTCTCCTTAAAGTTATCCGAAGACTGCATGCCATGCTACTTTGCAGAGATATGAGGGGAAGTCATTTAGAAGACAGAGGGAAATAGAAGTTTCCAGAGTGAAAGATCCTGGGATTGACCTTTTTCTTCTTCTTTCCTCCCCAACTCACAAATTCAAAGGTTTTCCATAGTTCGCATAAGCCACTCAAATTTCGACTCTCAGGGCTAGCAAAGGGCGGTGCCCGATACTTGGAAAGAGTGCAGATTCCGGCATTATATCATTTACAACATAATTGGCCCAAACATTTTTCCTCTGTTAACTTCATAACCATTTGAATTAGAATTCCTGCAAGTTATTTAGTCAAGTAACCTCAGTGTCCTTAGTAGGCTGTTGCGAAGATCGAGTAAGATAATTTATATAAAGTGTTTAGCACAGTGCCTGGCACATGGCACTTACTAAATACCATTGCTAGGAGAAGCAGTAAGTAACGATTATAGCCTTGGCCCTGAGTGAAATGCTTTATGCATGTAACTGTACTCGTAATAAGTCTACAAGGTGGATACTGTCGTTATCCCCATTTTACAGAAGAGGAACCATACTTGTAGAGGTTAATTTGCCCAAGATTCAACAAGGATGTGTTAGAGCCAGGGTGCAGCCCAGGCAGGCTGACTGCAGAGCCTAAGATGTTAATGGCTACACTATATTTTTTAATCTATTAGATTAAAATATATTTAATCAATAAAAAAGAAAAACTGACACTAGTATTTACCTTTGTGAAATGATGGGCCTGGTTTTTGCTTGGCCTCAAAGCAGGTGCCCAGGCAGGCATGTGTCCCTCATCTAGCTCCCTGACCCTGCCCTGCCCTGCCCACGAGAAGATGAGAATGACGGGTTTGCCAGAGGGAGCTTGGAGGCAGCAGCTGGCCAGAGGCTGTGTTCCGAGGGCACAGCTAAGGCGAACCCAGAGAGCACAGCCCCTGAGCACCAAGGAGCTGAGGACACATTCCGGAGACGGGACACAAATGTGCTTGCTGCGGCACAGCCACCCGCTTGCCCAGTGAGCCTCTGGGGAGCCATGGGCACAGGTGCTCCTGTCCCACTCCCAGATTAGCATAAGTGAAGTGGGGAAGGCCAGCTGGTACAACACCCACTATCCACTGCTGCACACACACACACACACACACACACACACACACACACTCTCTCTCTCTCTCTCTCTCACACTAAAACATAAGCAGGAGAAAAACTAGATCCATCTCCCTAAAACACATTCGTAAAAGAAGCAACATATACAAAAAGGCAAACCAACACTGTTATTTTCTTCCCTTTGGTGACTCTCTTAAAACTGATCACAATTCCCATCACTACAATTAACTAATTCTTCGTCGGAACACATTTATACAACAGAGTAACTCTCACCCCCTCAAAAGTGCAAAACGTATGGGAAGTGGTGGCCATGTATTCATTTAAAAAGTACAATGAACACCTACTACGTGCTGGATATATTCACCAGAACAAGACAATATCAATATGACACCAAAACTCTGCCAAGTGCCCAGAGGATTTCCAAATAAATAGATGATACGTGTTACATTTTTATTCCACTGTCTTTGCACTGGAGAGCCGTTTTCTGAGATATGACAGGTCCCTCTGCCTCTCAGTAGTCCACGTAGATAGACTGGTTGAATTACATGATGCTATTGGATTCAAAAAATTGTTTTAAAAAAGGAGAAGCTTGGTTTTCCATCCTCTTTCTCACACAGTCAATGAAATGATAAATATCTGCGTGTGCCCCTAGGTGTTGGACAGTACAAAAGGCCCTGCTGTTCTCATTCTTGCTTTTTTGTCAAGAACAGCACAGGGAAGGTGTTAAGGGGTAAAATATGAAAAAGGTCTTTGATTGGCTACCTTGTGAACCATGTTTTCTGCCTCAGTTTCCCATCTCAGCTGATCATGAACAGACGATCCACATATATAGCACAGTGCATAGAAGAACCCTTTCCCTGTTGGGAAAGGGCCTCAGGTCCACCCCAGCTCCACCACCGACTACCTGTGTACCTTCAGGTTCATTGCTTCAGATCCTGGAGACTCGCTTTCCTCCTTCGTAAGTGAAGATAATAATCGTACCTAAAGTTGTTGTGAAGACTTCATGCATACAAAGTGAGTGCTTAGCACATTGCCTGGCACATATAAGTGCTCCATACAAATATCAGCTTGGTACCCAGCATGTGGAAGGCATGTACTAGACTTTGTAGGGGGTACCCAGATGAATCAGACAGTGATCCTTCCCACATTCATGAGCTCACAGTCCATGACGGGAATGACAAGCTCACAGTTCTCCGTGCACATGTCCACCCTAGCAACTGTCTATGGCTATGCACTGGCTTCCTCCTCCGGACTGGCAACTCCTTGAGGGCAGGAATTTTCTCCTGTGGTTTTAATCTTATTGTCTTCCATTTCCCCCAATATGAGCCGCATTATTACAAACAGAGGAAGCACCAGCTAAATGTTTGCTGAATGGGTAAATGAATAAAATAAAGAACAGGAAGGACCACAAAAGCAAGCATGACAAAGGTACTATGGCAATTCATAAGAAGGAGAGATTATTTTTATCTGCTTATACTAAAGCCAGGGTGAGGGCCCATCAAAGAAGGGGTCATGGAGGAGTGAACCCAAAAGCCTGGCCTTGGAGAACAGGCTGTGTCTAGCGAGACTGGGGAGGGTCATTCCCATCCCTCCATGGCCTAAATTCATGCTTCTTCTGCCCCCAGTGGGACAATGAAGAACAGGTGCATGAATATCAGAGGACTGTGTGGGGGACTTTTCCTTGCAGTCAAACTCATTTTTCTCTGAAGTGCCCAGAGTCCTATCTGAGGGACTTCACATCAGCTCTGTCTTTCAAAGAGATTTTTATTTTCCACCCAACCTGGTTTAGCATCATTGAGAAGGTCTTCCATATAAAAGATTAATAAATAATATAGTCAGGAGGCCTAGCATTCGTTTTGGGCCCCTCAGGACCCCTGAAAGAGATAGGCAAATTGGACAGAAATCAAAGAAGGGAAGCCACGAGGATTAAAGAGAACAGCAGCAGGAGCTACTTATAAGGGTTCCCGCAGCACCAGCCGGGAATAAGCAAAGCTCAGGGATGACAAAAAGAACCGAGGATCAAATACTCTCCCCGAGCAAGGGTGTAGGCACACCGATGAAGGGAAAGAATTGCTCAGGGTCACGCAAAGGGGTAGAGCAGAGAGGAATGGGATGTAATTACAGAAAGGAAAACTTGGGCTGAATATCAGGCCAACCTTCTTAAGCGCGGGCTCTATTCGCATGTGGAATGGCTTCCCCAGGGAGGCAGTGGAAGCCCCATCGCTTGGGTCGCACAAAGCCACTGGACAAAGAGCTGAGAAGAGAGTGTGAGGAACAATCTGCCTGGGCAAGGGGCGAGACAGGTGACCTCACGGGGCGGCATGGCTCCACACTTCAATGACACGCCAAGACGTATTTCATCAGGCACCCACTGGCAACAGCCTAAAGCATCGTCCCCCCCACATGCCCCTTGGCCATTGTGCTCTCTCACTATACCACTCTAGAAACATTCCCATTCACTTCAAGAGATTCTCCACGGCTCCTTGCTGCCAGCGAGAGCCGTGAGAATAATATCTCACTGTGGACCTGGCGTGTTCACGCTTTAAAGCAAAATGCAGCTTTGAAGGAGGAATTTTAACTCTGGCTCAAGTGCCTTAGTCTTTACTCCTGCATTCCTGATATTTTTGTTTTGTCCAAGATCCTTTTCAATTCAAAAGAAACTCATTATTCTTACTGCAGGACCCTGAGCAGCCAATATAAAATTGCGATATTTCAATATATCTTTGGAATTAATCAAATGGCTCCCTTTTGTTCTCAAGGGAGAGGCCAACATTTCTCACATGGACCTTCATGCCTTCCAGGCCCTGGCCAGGGACAATCTGTGTAGCTTCGCCTTTCACCCTCCTCCACTCCAGCATTATAAGTTATTTAGGGTTGTCCAAACAAGCTCTGTTCCCTCCTCCTGCAGGAATTGTCCTTGCTGGTCCCTCTGTCGCAAACACTGTCATGCTCTCCCCATCTTTATTATTATCTTAGTCTGCTCAGGCTGCCATAACAAAATACTATTGACTGGGTGGCTTATAAACAGAAGAAATTTACTTCTCACAGCTCTAGAGGCTGGGAAGTCCAAAATCAGGGTGCTGCAGATTCAGCATCTCATAAGGGCTCTCTTCCTGACTTGCAGAGGGCTGCCTTCTTACTGCATCCTCACATCGCAGAGAGAGAGAAAGAGCTCTCATCTCTCTTCCTTTTCTTATAAAAACACTAATTCAATCACGGGAACTTTACCTTCCTAACTTCATCTAAATCCAATTACTTCCCAAAGACCTCACTTCATAATACCATCATATTGGGGGTTAGAGCTTTGACATAGGAATTTTTGGGGGGGGACACAAAAATTCAGTCCATAACATTCCAAACCTCCTCTTTTTCAGGACCTAAACTTAAATGTTAGCTTAGGGCTCCTCCAATAGGCATCTACAACATCCTGGATGTCAGTGTGGGATCACTGAATACAATTTGTGTTTTGTCATCCAACTTTCCCAGTCTCTAGGAAGACAAGATCTGTGTCCATCTCATTCTCTGCTGTAACCTCAAGACCTGGCACACAAGGTGTTCTTTTCTACATACAAATGAATCAAGCAGCAATACATGAAGTAGGGTCCATGAGTACTCCATGCTCCTCGTGGGCCTCACGCATACCTGAGTGCTTATTATGTGCAAGACAAGGGTTGGGTCTTCTGGAAAACACAAAGATGAGCTAGAAACTAATCCTCAAGGACTTAGGGACTAGACAGGGAGGGAAATACATTAAATAATCTGCATCCCAAGGTACAAAGCTGAAAGTACCCGGAGACATAGGCACATGCTATGGGAAATCAGAGGCAGGGCAGGCATTCCCAGCGAGCCTAGCGGAAGGAAGCTGGGAAGGCTTCCTAGAGAGGCAGGTGGGCAATGTGGAGATGATGACGGGAAAGTGGGTATACCAGGTGGAGAGACCAGAACAAGCAAGGGCAAGGAAGCTAAAAATCTCCGGTACCTCCAGCTCAAAAATGAAATAAACTGAAATTTAATTATATGGAAGCTATTTTGATCACAAAGTATCTTGAATGTAAAGTTTGGGCTTTATTATGTACATAGGGGAATGACATCATTAGACTTTGCTCTGTGGTATGATTTGGTGAAAAGTGGACATTTACATCACAATTTGTGGGAAAAACCTGTAGTCTTCCACTTTTTAAGCAACCAATCAGTGAACAGTCAGTAGTCATGGAGGGCCAACTGTGTTCTGTTTTCCTGAAGGGGAGAGGCTCCGAGAAATCAACTAACAAACTACCACCATGGAGATCTGTCCTCCTTAGATCTGCAGAGCCCAGGATCCCACATAGGAACACAACTACCAAGCTAAAATGCCCTGGATTATGGAGTCTGAAACAGTCTTAAGGAACACACCCATGGCCTCTCATTGCTCTTCTCATCAAAGACTTTGCCCAGGTGCTTTCCTGGTCTCCTTCCTACTGCAACACTCATGGTTCATTTATGTAGCAGGTAGCTGTAGTGCCTGGCGTTGCCCTGGTGCATTCTGGGAGGGTTTCCTTACTCCCATTGTTATTGAGCAGAATTACCAGCTGCAGCCTTTGCTGGTAAGAGAACCACAAAGCAACTAGCTAAACAGTGGGGTATTGATGGCACCTGCAAACTGCTTCACCTGGGAGAGGAGTGAACAACTTGAAGATTGTGCTCAGGCTGGTTTCTCAGTCTACACACCTGCTGAAAGCAAAGTTAGGATTTGCCAAAGAACTGGAGGCCCCACACCAGATGCTGGGGAGTCCAGGGAGTGGTAATAACTCCAACAGGTTCTACTGCTGTTTACAGAACTACATGATTCTAAGCCATTTGAATACATTCTCCTCTCTAATGCTCTGAAAGTAAAGTGTTATTAGCCTGAAATGGAAGGTTAGGAAACAAAAGCTTAGAGAGGTAAAATAACTTCCCCAAGGCCAGACAGATGGCAAGTGGTGAAGCTAGGATTTGAACTCAGGTTTGTCTGACTCCAGAGCCCAGGATCTCAACCATTTTCTTAGGCTATTTGGTTGCTGTATTTCTGGGGACATTCTTGGGAAGACAAAGAAGATATGAAGTTCATACAGGGCACCCTCACTCCAGCCTTTTATAAGGAGAGAAGATGAAACAGGCTCTTTCTGCACAGACCACCCCCAACTAGTGAAATGGGAGACGGACTCTGATGGGAAGTGAATCCCAGTGGAGGACACTTCCCAGTGGATTATCCCTGGAGTAAAACCACTCCAGATGAAAGGATGGCCCATGTATGAATTGAAACCAAGTATTATTATAATCATTATCTGTGCAACATTTGGGTGAAAGACAGCTCCTGGCAGCTTTTTGTGAGAAGTTATGTCTATCTGAGCAGAGTGTAATTGAAAATGTCAGCCACCTTGGAGATCATCAGGGCAAAGCTCTTAGCCCCAAGAAAAGACAAAACTGAAAACAATCACCTGTTGCTGACTACAACCAGCTGTATTGGGATGGACAGAAAATAAAGAGGCGAACATATGGCACTTGGGGATTTTGTGAGCCATTCAAGCACCAAATCTGCAGGTTTGCCGTGAGTGAAAGAAACACTCATTCCAGACACACACATTTTGGGAAGAATGATAACACGAGAGGTTGGATCCAAGTAATGATGACTGGACATGTCAAATCAGGAACATATACAAATGCAGGCATGACTTCCTGTGGCAAGGATTCAGCTAGTCGGAGACAAAGCAAGCCATGAAACAGAACCATGTATAGTCAAAGCTTAATGATAGTGTAAGTCTCTAAGGAAGACATTCATTCATCCTGTTTCTCTGTCCTTGTCTTCCTTCTCGTAGTCCTTCTCCTACACACATACACTGTATGGACACAAACACACACACATGCATATGTGCATGCACACATCTATCATCAGGGTTTCCACTGAATTATCCAAACATAACTGCTTCTCCCCAAAATCCAAAGATCCTTAATCCTAGACCTTGAGAGTCGTAAAGCCTTGGTACAGTTGCGAATAGTTTCCATCTGATATCGCTTTAGTACTTTTTGAGGAAACAAAAAGCATGTGACTATTAGAGAAAAGATGCATTTTATAAATATGCAATATTCTTTTTACTACAAATACTGAAAACAAGAAGGAAGGCATGGGTAAAACTTCAGATATTAACACACAGATCCTTCAGGGGTTTGCTCTGAGAAACTGTGCTCTATAAAATAAAATACATATGCTGTACTAATAAAATACCTTCTTCCCATTGTGAAGCAATGTTCCAAGATATCACCAAATTTAGTACTATGTCACTGTATATAGAAAACCCCTACCTGGAAATATACAAGCCATAAAATCATGAACTAGTTGTTAAGGGCCCTGCATTCAATCCTAGTTCTACCACTGACTGGTCACATAACCTTGGGCAAGGTACTTCACCTCTCCAAGCCTCAGTAGCTTTATTTAAAAATTGGAGAGAACAGCAGTAGCTAGAAACACCTGGGGGAAAAGCACTTAGCACAGTGTTTGACACATGGTGTCAAAGCTCTCAATTAACGAGTTGTTATTAATACTGTATGTTGTTTTGCTTCACTGGACATTGAGATTGGGTAAATGGGACTGGATTACTAATTATCATGAATTCCAAACAGAGGCTTTAATTTCATATACAAGGAAATAGGGATCCAGTGAAGGTTTTTTAAGGAGGGAGATAACCAGTGGGGTTTAATATATGGTAAGAGAGGAAGATGCTCGGGGACAGCAGCCATCTAGAAAGTCTCTGAGATGACCTAGGCAGCTCCAGGTGACAAAGTAGACATAGCAAAGGCAAGGAAAGGGTCTTTACAAGAATGTTAAAGGGAGAAGAGGAGGAGGAAGAGTGGGGAGAGGAGGGGAGGAGAGAAACAAAGAGGACAGGAGAAAGGGGGAAAGAAGAAAGGAAAGAAGGAAGAAGAAAGACAGAAAGAAAGAAAAAGAAAGAAAGAAAGGAAGAGAGAGAGAGAGGAAGGAAGGAAGGAAGGAAGCAAGCAGATGAAGAAAGAGACGAAAGGAAAAAGGAAGGAAGGAAGGAAATGAAGGAGAGAAAGAGAGGAAGGAAAGACGGAAGGAAGAAAGGAAAGAAGAGGGAGGGAGAGAAAGAGAAAAAGACTGTTCTGGGTAACTGACTAGAAAGACTACTCACGAGTCAAAAATGAACCCAGGGCAGTCATCTGACCAACTGAATCTCCCGTCTTTCAAGGAGTCACATTAATGCAAAGCGTGGCCAGAATGACACATAGACTAGTCATCTTTCTAACTAGACAGTCTTGAGGGAACCTTCAGGCTGACTTCCAGTGTCTAAAAGTGTCCTAATGTCCATTCGTTTGCTTCATTTAGCAAGCGTTTATTGGATACACGCTATACCACACACACACACACACACACACACACATGTGCACGCGCGTGACACAAAGCACTGCGCTAGGCTCTGAGGACACAGCAGCAAAGAGAGACAAAACACTGCTCTTCTGGAGCTTGCAGTCTAGCAGGGTAGATAGCTATAAAATAATTAATTACAGGAATAAGTAATTAATTCCAGTTGTGTTACGTGTTATATGTGGCATCCCTGATCACATCCAAATCCCACCGGAAATGCTGCTCAGCAGAACAGGTCTCTGATGATATCCGCATACCAGACCTCTGACCTAACTTCCGGAATCAATCCGGGCTCTAGAGTCAGGGAACACAAGCTCAGCGGACCTTACCTAAGAGCACATCTGTGCCTCTTCTAAGTACGAGTCTGTGTTCCTGGGAACGCACTGAAATCTCAGCTGAAATGGGAAACAGAATGGGAGGGCAGAAATGGTTCTATGCAGCGTCACTGTTGTGTGTTTTGGTCAATCAAGTCACTTATAGTCATTTCTCTCATAATCTATAGGAAATAAGATTTTGCAACATCAGCACTAGGACATCCCGGACACTCACTTCTACCCCTGCTTGTCCATCATCACTGCTTTATCGTCACGCCCGTTACCACTGAGCCAGACTCTGCTTTCCTAGACTTCCCAACAAAGCACTCCAGGCGGCCACTAGCAATCGATTGGTGTAAGTGGCAGAGACGAAACTTATTTGAAATGCATCAGTTATTAAGGTCCTTTCTAATCTATGCCATGACAATCTATAATTCTACAGTTTGGGAAGCACACTGAGGGATCGCAGCCAGCGGAAACTGTAAAGGAGAAAAAATCACGTCGGCTTGAGGCTAAATAGGAAAGTAAAGAGCTGGGATGAGACTCATTTCCCTCGGGTGGAAATGGGGAGGGACGGTGAATGGCACAAATGTGGAGCCCTTTTTAAAAGGCCCCTCGCAAAACAGCTGAAGCATCCTTACTACATTAAAATCCAGCTTTTGCTTTTAAAGCACTAGTTCTTTTCATATTCTTCTCCAGAACTGCAGCAGAAAAAATTTTAGCATAGTCTGAAGAACTTGTAATGAGCTTTTAAGACATCAATTCCCCATTCCTGGAGGGCGGGTGTGCTTCCTAAGAATTACTCAGGAAGCGAGAGTGGCAGACTGTCACGGGAACACAGACATTCCAGGTTTTCCTGTGTGGGGGTGTAGGGGACAGGGAGTCAACGTATCACCCACATTCTCCCAGGCCAGAGCCCTCATTCCTTCTTTGCTCGGGGAGATCTGGGTTCTGCCCGTCTCTGTGATGCCAGGGGCGGCCCGAGGGCAGGCCAATGGCAGCGCTGCTCAGCCAGGGGAGGGGAAGCCAGTTTACTACAACATATATAAATAGAGCAACAAAGCCCCTCGTGGAAGGATGTATACTGGAATGCTTTAAAAAAAAGCCATCATTGTAACAGGGGCATTATACAAGTGTACTGTATAAGGGCCAAGACTGCTTGTACTGGCTCTCAAAAATTTAAGTCTTTCTGAGATTGCTTCTTGGGTGTGTTATTTTTATCTATTCCACTGGGATGAAGCATGGCCTAGAATCCCAGCTTGAAAGGGAAGAGCAGATTTTGCACTACCTGCTATCTCTCCGTATCATGAGGCCTCGTCAGAAACCCGGACGTGGACATCATTGACACAAAGAAAGTGCAATTAAAGCCCGAGAGGAGGCCAGGCTGCTCTCCGCCAGAGCCAAATGGACCCTCCGTGGCTTCCTCCAGGCTCCAGCCCTGCTCAGCGGCTCTGCCTTTGACTGACATGTGGCATTCTTGTCTTCACGGGCAGAGGAGTCGAGCTCTCGATGGTTATCGACATCAGAAAATGTCATGTCTGAATACGCTTCAGCCGGACCTTCCTCCCCCACTCCACTCCCTGCCTCCTGCCCCTCAGTTTATTTTAATTATACAATGAAAACTCTCAGGCGCGGAATGGCTGCCTGCTGGATCACACAAGCCCTTAATTGTGCTCTGGAGTTGGATCGTGGCATTTCATCCCCCTGCGATGGTAAAAGGCACATTTGCAACAGGAGTAGGTCATGGAATATTTTCTGGAAATGCCAATGGATTTCAAGGCCCCTCCTTTTTCATACCAGACATTTGTGATTTTGTCTGTGTACACAGGAGGAAGGGTAACTTACATCCCCTCTTATGCCTTTTCCTATTCTCCTTACAATTCCGTACAATTTCCCAACTTATTCTTTACATTGATGAATATGAACAGCCTGATCTATAGTCACTTGTCTCCTATCCATCCACCAAAGCATCTGAGCAGATTTCATTTTTGTATCATCTTAGTTCCTACACCCTGATGGTATACCCATTTATCATTCTTCTTGCTGTTTTAAAACATTTGCATCAGGAAAAAGAACAGATCACAGCAGAGACACTATGTTCACGCTTTTTCCAAAAGAGGCTACCTCAACAAGTAAGATAGTTTCCTAGAAGACAAAAAAGTGACCCATTCCCAATCTAGACATGCCTGGCCAAACTGGGACTTTGGTTCAGATGTCTGTATATGCCCCTCTCATCAAATATAGGCCTTGCCTACTGTTTATATTCAATAAATGTTCACTGAGTCTTCACAACCATTAACTTTCAATGGGTCCTAAGCCATATGCATCCTACCCATATTTACACAAGAATTCCACGTTCTAGTTGTTCCATGTTAGATACTCATCCCCTAATTCACACTAGGGGAACAAATTCTCTCCTGGTACCCACTGTTCCCTAGCTCAATCCAAACTCCTAGGAAGAAGGGTTCATGTGTTCACACGGTTTATGAGTCAAGCTCCCCACAGCAGTATTTTTCACTTGACAGATTCATGTTGTATCACTTTTAAGCAATTCCCAGTGGTGTGTGTGGTGGTGCCTGTTCACAGATGTTTCCCTAACACTGCTAAGTAAGATGAAAAGTTTCAGGCTGGCTTCCACGGAGGCAGTGGGCTAAGGAGAAATGGATTACCAATGCTTTTCTATTTCCTGACCCGAAGGTCTCTAATTAACACTCATGAAACTGGCTCTCTTGGCACTCCTGCCTGCTTCCCTTAGATGTTATTCACTTCAGGACTTGGGCAGAAGCAAGGTTTTATGTAACAACATCACTCATTAATCCTTAGTGAACGCACCCAAGGAAAGGTACTCAGGGCAGGCTAAAGGCCAGCATCAGTAGCCAATGAACAGTGACCTGTTCTTCCTGCTGCCATTTCCCAGCAAAACTTCAGTCTGGGCAAACGTTCCACTGCAGCAGTCCAGCACTTTCCACTGACTACTGCTGGAGTCTAGCCTTCCTGAGGCTGCAAAGGAGCTGATTCATGTGGACAGTGCCCAGACCAATGTCTTGCACAAAGGAGGAGCATAATAAAAGTTATTTTGAGATCTAAAAAGAAATATAAGAAGTCCTGTTGATGAAATTGGCACTGGTCTGAGAACCACGCAGAAAGCAACAAAAGTTGTTTCTTCAGTGGCCTGGGAGACAATCTTTATGTGTGACGTCTTTTACTCTGAGAAAGGAAAAGGCTATAAACGAGTGATGTGAACCGTCTGAAATCTCATCACGACTGAATACCACAGGAGTGTGTAGAGTTTATTTGGTGGAGTTTGTCCACAAGTCAATCTCCCTTGACCATCCTAGCCCAGTCACTCCTACCTCAAATTCCCATCCCAAGGTTAGAAACTCAAATGTCCACAGGAACTACAGAAGCGAGGAGTTCAACAGGAGAAGGCAAGCCCAGGGTACTTAGCTCCAGCCAATCGCTGCCATGTGGGAATGGCAGTGCCATGTTGCTAGACCTTCTGGTTTTTTAAGAGAAGATGAAAAATGGGATTTTTATGCAAATCTCCCAATCTTTAAATATTCATTCGAACTCAGAAAGAAAAAAGTTTAAGCCAAGCAAGATGCGTCTGAGTGGGCTGAACTAAACGCATGGTTTGCCACTTCGCAATCCCTGAACTGTCTGACCCATGTGGCACTAAATCATACACCGCTTTTGCATTATTTCACTTTTCACTTCACAAGCTGTGACTTCCAAATTGACTATAAAAACTCTTGACCCTGACACACTTTTGGCTGGGTGGGCCTGTGATGCCATGAGTTTACTAAACAGGGACGCTATTATATATTGCCCTGTTGAACAATGGCTACAAGCAGATGTAGCATTTCCCAAATGAGAGAATACAAAGGCAAAAGAGGGAACTTGGCGTCAACTTGAGTGAATGCTTCTCCTTCTCTACTCTATGCTTTTTTTTTTTTTTCCTGGCAGGTGCACGTTCACAATGGTGATTTCTCATTTAATTGCTAAGTATTTCCACAGCACAGTAAAATCCATCATGGACCAGACACAGAGTATGCTAATTCCCCATCTCTCCGATAATGCACAGATTCAATGGGGTCTTCTTCCCGCCAATGTGCGTTCATAAATGCCATTAATAGTAATGGGAGCCAAATGCAAAATATGACTGAGTAAGTAGGCCCCAGTGCATGAAATATATTCTCAACCACAAGGACAAGCTGCCACACAGCTCACTGCCTTGTACTAAATTAGGGGCCAGTAATTCTCTGATTTGGACCAAGATGGTGATAATGACAAATAAAAAGAAAAAAAGCCAGTACCTGTTCTCTGCTTATCCACTACCAAGACTATCCCTGACTTACAGGTCAGAGACAATGAGGAGCTTTGAAGCTTAGAAACGGAGACAGGGTGCAGAAAGATGCAAACTCCTGTCTTGCAGGGAATTAATGAAACACAACTAAGCCAGTTCAACACCGTGCCCTTTAGTCATCCCACCCACTAAAAGACACTGTTAAAAACCCGCCAGCTTTTATTAGCAGAAACAAATGAAGTCGACTACGGAGCACTCAGGAGTTTTTCATCCTGAAAGTCCAGGATGGCTTTGGCATAATAAAGGTCATATCTCCTAACCAGGGTAATGTTCACACAGCAACCTGAGCCCCAGGCAGGGCCAGGCGGGCTTCTCAGTGTTCCCCCTGTAGAAGGTGTTGCCGATTAAACTATCACATTTCAAAGGGCTCCTTACAGTAAATAGGAAAGAAAGGAAAAAAGAGATCCAGGGCCTTTTGTTAGTCAAAAAGCAAGGGAAAGGCGATAATTAACCCATTTTTGTAGAGAAATCATTTGGACAAAAGTCAAGGGATTTACCACCCTGTCAATTGTTAAGTCTAGATAAGGACATTATATTCCACTGCACAAAGGGTGACTGAGATGGTGAATGGAAAGTAGGCCACTACTACTACCTTACCTCACATCTGAAAAAGGACTTTTTTTGTCCTCCTGATGCAGTGACAGACTAAAGGATTTTTTTTTTTCCGCCTTGCACTAAAAACATAACTTCAGAGCCTGGCTTTTGCATTTTGTTAAATATTCAAAGGTATTGTGCAATTAGCATGTCATTAATGAATAATTAATTACAGCTAAAGCAGCCTTCAGATTTTTGCAGCTAAATTATTTAAACAGCAAATATAACAATACAATGCAATGCTCTCATTTGGTGTTTTGTTATTGCATTATTTGAAAGGAACCGCAATATTACTTTTCATTAGTTGCAAGAAGGATGTGCAACAGAAGCTGTTTTCATTTTTTTCCTTACCTAAAAGTTGCTTCGTGTGCCCTAAAAAGGAAAATTAATTCAATTCAGATTAGATTTCCTGAGAATTAATTAGCTGCAAATATCTGAAAACTGTGGCTAGGGATATAAGGCTTGGATATCTGGACTTAAAAGAAAAAAGTAAACCTATTTAAACCTGTCCTGTAAAACAACCACACAAAAGTACCTTTTTCTAGATATTTGGTTACCACTTTTGAAAGAGGAAACCCTGTTCAAAATCCTTTTTTTGTAAAGCAAGTGAATATCACAAAGCTCCCCCTAGCAAATAGTCAAGAGTTAAATAGAAAGTAATTTGTTGCTACTTGCAGACATACATCACTAGTAAGACGTGAGTTTATATTTATAAGCTGCACATCTGGGATCAGTTGACTTATCCATCTGCTAACTACACCAGTAAACAGTATGTCTGGGCCCGGCAACCCCTTGCATCCATCACAAATTCCTGCTTTAATTGTGTGTTTACGTGGCAAACCTCTGCTTAAGTATATTTGAAGACTGTTTTAAGCGGTCGTAATTGCTCCTCTCTTCTTCATATTAACTTTAACACATTTTATTTACCATTATGACAGGCCATGATTTTGCAAGCCTCATAGATAGATAAATGCCAGAGATCATCATCCTGGCGGGACAAGGCAGCCGAGGCCCAGAAACTCTCGAGGTCCAGCCTGGAGATTTTGGGCCTCTTTCACAAAATCGATGCCTTGAGTCACAAGTTCAAACCTCAGGAAAGTCAGTTTAATCTGTCAGTGTCCTGAACCCAGAAAACTGGCAATCATACACTTCCTTTCTGAGAGAGGAGCAGAGGAAGAGGGAAGGGAAGATTCAGGGAGAAGGATCCAGTCGCAGTTTGGAAAGAAAAAGATGCTGTCCATGGGTTTCCTTCTTTGTCCTTAATTATTCTTCTACTACTCTGCAACCTAGAGGTACACCAAAGCTGAAAGTTTTATAAGAGGTGCGGATTTTCAAGGCAGTGAGGGAACGCATGAGATAGTAGCCTAGGGTGAGAAGTATTCAGGAACCCAAAAATCAAAGTAGAGTGTAGCCTGTCACCTTACTGGATTTTTAACCCTTGGTTCTATAATTGAGTTTCATAAGCAAGTTGAAAGCAAGGGCTTAAAAAAAAAAAAAAAAAAAAAAGAAAAAAGCTATCTTCCATAATTGGAGAAAAACATATGCACAGTTCTCTGCACAAATGCGGGGATTTTACTGTATTTTTCCCAACCAGCCTTTTCTACATTTACATATATAGCAGGATGTCAGATTTCACACAAGGTTGTTAAACCTCTTCTTGGGTTTGGGGAACTGAAAGTCTTATGTGCCTATGTATTATTGTGCTGATGCAAATAGTTAAACTTTTCTACACGACTAAGCATCGTTTTCTCAGGGTATTCTGTAGGCAGCTTTCAGTTTTCAGCTTCTTGGTGAATGTTTAGATCCATGAGAGGCTGACAGGGGTGGGGTGGGGGTTGCAAGCTGAAGATCCACCCTGAAGCTAGAGTCACTCTGGCACAAGCTGGTTAAACGACAGCAAGGCAGCAGGCCGTTTACCCAGGCCAAGGAAGCTGTGGCTTTGTCAAAGACATTAAAATCCAAATGTGCCAGCAACGGTGCCAAACGTACTCTAGGCCTTGCAAACGCATAATCCAGACAAACTGAATTAAATTGCAACCAGCTTATAATTAATTTGTTTTTGAAAGTTGTGCCATGAGAACAAACGTGCCAACAATTATTTGCAGTGAATTGGTCTTAGGGGTGCTCCAAATTAATAATGCCTCCGTCAAGCAACAGAATCATATTTGGTATTGGTTACTGGTATTGGTATTGGCTACTAACTAATGAGGGGGTGAGGAGAAGTGGGGAACAGATTCCAGGAACCTTAACCTTTCTATCAGCCTAGTGGAGTCTGCTAGCAGTGTGGTAGGTGGTGTGGTCCTGTGGCCTCCCTGACCTCAAATGCCAGCCTCACTATGCCTGAGACACTAAAATTAGAAACATATTCCTCTCTCCCTGAGGCGCTGTCTTTCTGGGTACCATCTTGTAAGTACAAATATTCATCGGAAGGTACGAGACTAAGTCACTAATGCTTCATGTGAATTCATTTCTCAGATCATTTTTCTCTGGGATTTAAGGAGCCAAGCAATGTGAGAGAGCCCTGAGTGCATGTGAAAAGGAAACTAAAATAATGTAAAAAGAAGAAATAATCTTGAAACTTAACATGGAGTGTTACGTGCCAAGTACATTTTTTTCCTGCAATCCCCAGGGGAAAAAAATTATAGAGAAGTAACTGCAGAGTAGAAGGTTTATGTAACAACAAGCCTTAGGCCTCATAATTAGTAAGCAGCAGAGGTAAGATTCAAACTCAGGACTAACTCAACAGCCTGAGACCTTCAGCCTCCACTATTCCTATCACCAAGAGCCATATCTCACTGTTCCTCCCTTTCCAGAGCACGGTGGCCAGAGTAAGACCTGAAGTGTGACTAATTTTTAAACAAACTAGAAACGCACATCAAAATGAATTCCATCCCATTCTAATCCGTCCCTTTTGGGAGACTCTGCTCAAGAGCGTTTGTCTTTAGAATCCAGGCAGCACGCTATGAGTTCAACTCAGTATGGTTCCCTTATAGGCACATATCACTTCTGACCCAAAGTGGTCTTTAATAGACTGATCTTTTACATCAGGCTTGGAACCAAGTTACTTCTGCCTGTTCCCAAAACTCAGATCAACCCACTAAGAGTGGAAGTGTGCGACCATTGAAGAGAGTCATGAGAGGGTGCTGCAGGTTCAGCCAGCAACTGATGGGAAGAGGAGCTGCAAAAACATGCTTAGCAATGGCTTACTGATGAAGAATAGCTGCAGTAATGTGCTCATTCATTCATTCATATGACAAATACTCATTTGTTCCAGTTGTTACTTATTTGTCACAAGCTCCTGCTTGAATGTGCCAGGCACTGCATTGAGTTAATAAATAAATATAAATATGTATGCACATACATGTGTGTGTGTGTGTGTGTGTGTGTGTGTGCGTTTTCAAGATTTAGAAACATGCCCCAGATCATAAAGCTAATAAATGGTAAAGGCAAGATTTGAACCCAGGTTGAACTCTAGCAACATGTCCCAGTCCACAATCCTATTCTGCCAATGAAGCTTCTACTTTGGAGGGACACGGGGGTGGTGGGTCACAGGCTTTCCAGATCAAACCTCATGCTGCAGTTTCCTGTCATTGCAGCCTAGTCTCTGAATGTTCTTCACCAGGAAGAGAATGGAGCACCTACCTCTGAAAGGACACTTGTGCCATTAAAAGAAAGAGAACTCAAAAAGAAGTTTAAGAAGCTTTTCATAAGTGGAATTTTAACTAGAAGCTTAATAACAGAACTTACCTGAAAAGGTAGACACACTCTCCCTCCCTCCCTTTCTCTCTCTCTCTCTGTCTCCCTTTCAAATATTCCTTCTACAACAACCCTGGAGAATTTGTTTCAAATGACAACCTTAAGGTCTTCTAAGTTACCTTCAACCATTCAAATAATGAGATTCATTGAAGGAGACAATGTTTACCAAAAGAAGAAAGAAGTTGAAAATATTGTAGAAAGATTCCAATGGAATTAACTAGACAGAAGGTTCTAGATATTAAACACGCACTACCACTATCATTATCGCTGACAACACCATTTCTTCTAATGAAAAATGCTAGCAGCTCCCAAATACTGTGTAAATACCCTGTGCCATGCTCTCTGCTGAGTGCTTTACATACATTATGTCATTGACTCTTCACAAGCACCTAGTGAGGTAGGTAATAATATCCCCATTTTACAGATTAGAAAACTGAGGCTTCACAAGTTTGAACATTACACAAATAGTCAATGAAACAATAGGGAAAGTATTTATCCAACCTTACTATAAGGCGTTACAATGCTAAAGCACTGTTGTGGATACAAGAAAATTCTGGAATTCAAATGGCAAAGATTAAGCCACATAAGAAAAGAAAATAGATGAGGCAGATCTAAACAGGAAGTCCCAAGAGAACAGGAACCAAGTCCATTTTGTTGCAAGTTGGGTTTCTAGGGCCTGGCACAATATCTGGCCTACAAGACATGCCAAATAAACAGTTGTTGATAAATGTAGAAAATAATAAGTGCCAAGTGAGTATATTAGAACTCCCAGAACATGTTATCTCCCAAGCATTTGGTTCATCAAGGTTTGAGAAAATATGGTCCTGACTCTGTGACTGCCATTTTAAAGCTCCTTGACTGAGGGTGCTTCACTTACGCCACAGTTTGATGGCATTTGCTGCTTATTTTTATTGGGTTTGGGCACCACAGGCTGAATCAGAAAACCTCCATTTCTCTTTGTCCATATTCTGCCATGGATGGTTCCTCTGCCAAACGTTTCATAGTTCCCTTAAAGCCAAACAATATTTTTAAAGGGAAGTGATTGGCAAACAGCCATTACCTCTGATGTAGAAAAACACCGCCATCACTCCCAGGCTTAAATGCCTTCAAGAAGACCCTCAAATGAAGTGGCCCTTCGACCAGTCTGATTTTTTTTTTCATTCCCCTTTTGTGGAAATATCTTTTACAGGAGGCTTAAAGGGAAAAAGGAAAAAATAATAATAAGAAAACGTAAAGAAAAAGAAAAAGAAAACCTGCCCGAAATGAAAAATTCCAATCTTGTCTTTGTAAAAATCCTTCAAGCCCCGTCAGCCGCCCCTCCCCCTTGATCCAGGCCTCTGTGTTTCCCAGCAAAGAGGTTAGAAAGCTGTTGAAAAACATTCTCCTGCTGTATTGAGACTGACATCTGACAGAGCTCCGTGGTGTCCTAACTTGGGTGAATTTAAATGACAAGCTTGGCTTTATAAGCAAGGGATCCTCTTTTACAATAGAACAGCATGATTGCTTCATGGTAGAGGGGCAAAAGAGGGAGAATCAAAGTTGTCTTCAAATCCCCAGTGGTGCCATTGACCTGTCAGAAGGTTGTGACCCACTCCTGTTAATCCATGCAAATCAGATGCCTCCAATTTGTGGTGCTGATCGGAGTACCACACCTTTAGATTCAGGAAGCAGCCTTAGAGTGAGGTTCCGATCACAGAGTTCAGTTCACCTCTCATTTTTTTCTTCTTCAAAAACATGATGACAGCTGACTTCCTTCCTGCCCTGCCCTTGCTCAGTCAGGGAAGACTGTCTGATGGTTTCCTGATTAGCATCAAGGCAAAAGCAGCATGTTTTTCATAGACTAACGCTATTACCTAAATTATAGGCCTGTTGCTCTCAGCATTTTCCCCCCACAGACAGGTTAACATCCACATCCCACTGGTATTATTGCTTTGCTAACAGTCACCCAATCATTTTTATAACATGGGGTGGCGGGGTAGCAAAGGCCCGGCTCTCCCCGGAATAAGCTTCAGATACAGATGAGAGAATCTTACAAAACCAGAAACACAACGTTCAATCCGTCCCACTCAAAACTTAACAATACTTCCCAGGTTCAATGCCAAAAGTCCTGTTTGCATTTTCAACCATGGGTAATTTCAAGCAGAAATATTCAAAAAAAAAAAAAAAAAGGGAAATTTTAAAGGCTGGTATTTTGGATATCAACAACATATGATTGCTCATGTGATTCACACATCACTCAAGTTGTCCCAAAGCCATTTTGGTTATTTATAAAATGTGAGTGGCCAGAATTTTTGGTATCATATTAAGGTAATTCAAAATTCTAGTGAGAGAAGGGGTTATTTAAAGGACTCTAGTAAACCTTCATTTTGAGAAACTTAGAAAATTACTATCTTAAAGAACCCCTGAACAATTAACGTATCTGAACAATAATAGTAATAACCATTTTTCCAATATTTTAGAAAAACACCAAAAAAAGATAAAATAAACAGTAATAAAATCAACCAAAAATATAGGGAAAAAATCCTACCTGAGCATATTAAAGATTTAAATAAATGGAAATAAATTTATACACACACACAAACACACACACACACACACACACATTCCTTCAAGGTAGAAAGACAACATAACATAGATGTCAGCTTCCTCAGACTTTCACATAACTTTACTCAACATATTAAAGGAATTATTTCAACCTAATAAATGATTCTATTGTTCATATACAAGAATCAATAAGCAATAATAGCTATGAAAATGGAGGGGGATTATAAAATTAAAACATAGTATACACAGCCATGGAAATTAAAATCGTTCAGTAAGGGACTCAGACTAGACTGACCAATCAATGGAACAGAATAAAAAGCCATGTGCCTATAAATCCTTAGTTAGGGTCGATATACCAAACAGCAGAACTGACACCTACATTGTCCCTGGAGCTCTGGTCTGGAAGGCACTATACTACACTCACCCCCTTTTGATGTGCCAGAGAAGAACCTTTTAATTGACAAAGAAGGGTCTGAACTGAAGGGGAAGGAAGGGCTGGGCAGCTGAGGGCAGCAGCTATTTACCAACCAGCATGGAAGCATTTTAAGATGTTAATAAGGACTCTGGCCATATTGCGACTTGAAGATCCGCCTTGTATTTATGGATAATGAAAGAGGCACTGTAAATCATTGAGAGAAACTGAGCTTATTCAAAAATTACCACTACAATAAATGTTGATGATTTAGGAAAAAAAATACTTGATCTAATGCCATTAAAAATAAATTCTAGAAATGCTAAAGAGGTTACACGTAAAAAATGAAATCAACAAAGAACTGAAAGAAAATATAAGTGAAGATTTCTCTGACCCTAGAATAGAGAAGACATTGCTAAGCATAAATGAAAAGAAAGACTCCAAAAATGGAAATGAGTGATAGACTTAAGTACAATAAAATTTTAAATCTCTGTCAAAAAAAATAATAATAAAATTCAAGGACAAACCAACACAGGAAAATATTTCAAAGATACATTGTTTTAAAAAAAAAGGATTTTTAAATATGTCTGTGGTGGTTTTAAAATATGTCCTCAAATTCTTAAAGGGGTAATGCTTCAAGAAGTGGAACTTAGTTTGGTGCTGTTCATTTCCAAAAAAAAAAGAAGTGGAACTTAGTTTGCCTCCCCCGAATGTGTGCTGGACTCAGGGACTTGTTCCTAATAACCAGAATATGGCAGAAGTGCAGTGTGTGTGTGACTTCCAAGACTAAGTCAAAAAGGCATCACAGTTTCTTATTTGCTCTCTCTAGGCTCACCCAATCTGGGGGAAGCCACCTGCCATGTCCTGAGGACACCCAGGCGGCCCTGGAAAGGCCCACGTATCAAGAAACGGAGGCCTCCTGCCAACCGCCTTGTGAATGAGCCATCTTAGAAACAGATCTCCCAGCCCTGGTCAAACCTTCAGATAACTACGGCTGTTCTCGAATTCTTGTGAGACAGTAAATGTTTATTGTTTTAAACCTAAGTAAAAGCCCATGAGGAAAAAAAAAAAAAGAAGAAGAAGAAGAAATAAAATGAATAGGCAATTCACCAAAAAATAAAAAATATAAATGACCAAAATACAAAGAAAAATACTCCGCCTCAGCAATAATCATGAAATACAAATTTAAAAAAGGAAGTAAACGCTATATTTCAGTTTACTAAGTTGGTGAAAGTTTTAAATGAGGTCTGTTGAGGATGCTGGGAAACTGCTTTCTTAACTTGGTAGTGGGAGTGTAAACAGGCATAACCCTTCCTGGAGGTCAATTTAGCCATGTGTACCAGAAAGCTTAGAAATGGTCCTCTCCTTTAATTCAAAGGTTACACTTCAAGGAATTTAGCCTAAAGAAAAAACAATCAGATTGCAACCCAAAGATTTATACACAAAGTGGCTCATCGTTCCATTTTAACAATTACAAAAAACTGAAAACAGGCCAAATATTCCATAACAGAGTGATGGTTAAATAAGACATCCATAGGATGTAACGCTGTGCCAATTATTTTTTTAATTATGAGATACATTAAAATATTCACAATATATTAAATGGAAAAAGCAAGTCACAAAACAGAATAATTCGATTTTGTAAATACATGCTTCTGATATATACAGAGAAAATATTCTGCAAAAAATACAGAAAATGTTGAAGATTTCTCCAAGTCTTTGGATAAAAGGTAATTTTTGTTTTCCTGTCTGTATTCTTTCAAATTTCTTACAAAGAATATAAGTTACTCCTTTATATTTTAGAAAATAAAAATCATTTTAGGATAAATGATATCCTTACCACCCAGTAAAACGTTCATCTGTGGATCTATGGAAGTCATTTCTACTCATTTCTACTTAAAAAATAATTTTATCTAAGTTTCTGTGTGACAGAGAGAGAGAGGACTTCTTTTCAGAAAAGAGAAAAATGAAAATTCTACATCCTGGAAAATCCTTTTCCAGATAAAACAGAAAAACCTCGATATCTCTTATATAAACCCGAGTGGCTAGTGGCACAAATGCAATAATGGCATTTGCTCCCGCCTTGCATCTGTGCCAACGCACAGGCCGATTAACCATCTTTTCATACAAATGCTGAAGGTTGCCAGTTGTGACAGATTTGGACTGCTGTTGATGGTAGCACGGGACTTCGTTTAAGTGATTTGATAAAGCCGGTGGCAGCTTGAGGGGCGGTATGCTTCCAAATATGTAAACAACATTGTCAACAACCAGCCCATCCCATAAATGCAGCCCCCTTCTCAGATGTTTTGAAAATAAAATGGACATTCCTTGCTTACCTTCCTGTAAGCCACAAATAAAACTAAAGATCACATTAAACTCAGAGCTTCTGATTCAAAAGCCTCTGAGACCAGGCCAATAATATAATGGGGTGAAGATGCCAAAAGCAGTGGGGACAGAGACAAGCAGAAGACTGTATACCCTATCCTCAAGGTGACAACACCACGCTGGCCATACCAAATGCTTCCCCAAGCCGAGTGTGCAACCTTTGACTCTGCACACTACCTAAGAAGAGTTTTTATAATCCCGAAGATTCTCAGTGCTATAAACAACAGTGTCACTCTAGTAAAGCTTTGTTTTATCAGAATACACCCTAATACAATCTATTCACTTTCCTCAGTTAACTAGCATTGCTCTCTGTACTGAGTTTACAATAGGAAAAAAAAAAAAAAAAAAGCAAACACTTTTTAAAGCCCACAAAACTCATGTCGGGACTTACACTATAGGGTAAAGAATAATGATTTAGAAGCCCAAGGGCCAGGTGTAAATCCCATCTGTAGGATCAACAGTCTATAGGACTTCGAGCCAGTTGGCTCATCTCTGCAGCCTCTGTTTCCACTACTTTAAGGGTCAGGTTTTATCAGACTGTGGGCAAGTTCCATACTGAATCAAAAGGGCCACAATTCTATAATTTAGGAAAACAACCCCAGGACTCTCAAGAGTGAGTTCACATCTAGCCCAACCTCCTGTGCCTTGTACAACATATCTCTATAGCCAGACCACTATATACCAAAGAAGACATGAAATCCTTTTCCACAAGCAAGGTTGAAAAAACTTTACGAATCACTCCATTTCCCTGGAACTCTGGCCAGTCCAGGTTTTACTATATTAATGTGTCTCTCTAACTTCCTTAGGGACTTACAGTTTGTATTTTCACTTGCAAACTGTGGAGGTCAAGGAACAAATGATATTCACAGAAGAATACTGTGCTCAAATGTCTGTTCTACCACTAAACAATTATGGTATTCCACCAGATCTGAATTTCTAAGGAAAGGTTCTCTGCACACTACTCTTGAGTCTTAAAAATGTTCAGAGGTCTACCACAGAAAACAAACATTTCCCAACAGATTTGCAATGACACTTTGCTATTAACTTTCACAGAATGAGAGTATAGGCTTCTTTGAAAGTTTCATCTCCTGCATCAGATTACAGTAAGAGCATCTTCAGAACTGACCTCTAAGAATGCCAAAACTCAAGCTTAGAGAATACTCCAAAATCTATAACAAAGCCTTTTCTCTCCAATTGAAAATCAACTGTCCTGTCTCTTCTGTCAATTACAGGCTTCTGCCTACATGCAAAACATATTATAAAGCATGCAAAGTGGAACCACTATGGAACAAGATTAGGGAACCAGTGTTTTAAAAGGTGCTACCAGGGGAAGTAGTGGTCAACTGATCCCTATTGTGAGAAAAAAATGAAGGTATCAAACCAAGACATCAAACTTGACATAAAAAGGCACCTACTCAGCTATTAATACAAGACAGTAAATAATGGAATACCTAACCATGTTAGAACATGTCCTCTGCACAACTCATTAGAGTGCAAATTTTTGTCAGTGTCCATTTCTTTCTTTCCTCCCTCCCACATTTATGGGTTTCCTCCTTTGAATCAGACAAAGTACTCAGAAACAGAAATAGAAAAACAATAATAACATATTCCCTGCCCTCAGGGAGCACACGGTTGTGGGGAAGCTGTATGATAAGTTATTACCATGCCATGTGAAGAGTGCTGTCATGAAGAATAAGTGCACCCTGTACCCTAAGCTGGTGGGCCCAAGAAGGCTTCTTTGAGGAGCTAACACTGAATTCAATCCTGAGGGTAAGTGAGGACAGAAGCTGAAGCAAGGAGAAAGCTAAGAAGGGAATACCTGTCATAGGGAAACACAGCGCAAAAACAAAAGCAAGCTCAGAGTGTAGGGCAAGTTGGCATCAGTGTGAGGTAGCCCAGTGTAAGGAGGAGAGAAGCAAGAAATGAGGCCAGGAAGGATACTGTAGGCAATGCTAAAGAGCTGGACTTTCATCTCTGGAACAAGGAGGAGCCAGGTTGTCCCAGCGATAGCCAGCTTTAAGCAGAAGAGTGGTGTCAGAAGGGTCAGAAAGAGCATTCTAGCTGCTGTGACGACACCTGATTGAGTAGGGTCAAGACTGAAACACAAGAGATAGCTATTCTAGTCATCTGGAAGAGAGATGATGATGAACTTGATTCAATAAGACAAGTGGAATAAAATGGAGAAGGGAAAATAAAAATGAGAGTTGGTTAAGAGAGTCCAAAGGTATGGAAGAGCTTGAATTGATAACCTGTTAAGAGACCTTCAAGCTCAGCATTCTTTGCCTAAGGTGTCCCCAATCCCAGAAATGCCATATGGTCACCAAAGCCCCAGGATACTCTCCAAGTTTGGCGCACCTAACAAAACTGACATGTAATCCGTTAAGTTCCTCAAACAGGTGGGGGGCCCACCAACAACCAAGTGCCCTGATTTCCATTTCTTTTTTGGCTAGACCAGCCAGCATGGTAAAGTGCTCACTCTGGAGTAGCAACTTTCCATTTTGTACTACACACATGACATGACATGACATCTGCCTACAAGTAAAAAAGAATATGAATTTCCAAGTAGTGGAAATGCAACAAATCCTTGAGACGTGTAAGAATATATTTCACATTTGTCAAACAGATCTGAATTCAGTAAACAGAGATATCTTAAGACACAGCACGTCAAACAAATGATCCAACATGTCAAGATATTTGGTAACCACACTAGAGATACCATGTTGTTGAAAATAGCACTGGACTATGACTCAGAAACTTTGCTTTTTAGCACCGGCTTGTCACTAACTAGTTGTGTAAGTTCTGTGCTCCCTTGCCATAAAATCAGGGAGATAGAATAAAAGATTTTCAAGTCTCTTTTCAACCCAAAAACTCCAGGATCCACCTCCATGTTACATGGTGGTTTTCTCAGTGCGTGGCCATAGGATTCCTGCAGCACGAAGGCTCTTAAGTAGAGCTTCAAATCTCCCACACCCTTTGCAATAAGCAAATATATTGCTTGTTTAAAGAAAGGTTATTTAACAGGAAAAAAAAAAAGTTTGCAAACTTTTGCTCAGTGGATTTGCCTGTTTTCTTAAAGATCCCAATTGTACTTTCACTCCTAAGGAAGATTAATATCATCCAGAAGTTTAAATTTTAACAGAGAGTAGAGATTGTTCTGCAGCTTTGGATCTTTGAAATTGTTTTTTGAAAAAATCCATATGGTTAAATCACAGTGATTCACTGATGCAAATTCTGTGTTCATCCCAACCTCTAAGCCTTCTGTGGCATTTGAGTTTATAACAGCTTTTGTAAATGTTGATTTAAGATTTGGGATTAACGTAGGAACACACCACCTGTCTTAAAGTTGACATAAATGTTATAAAATGGGATGCTAGACTTTTTCTAATCCTTGTCTCTAACCAGACCCATATGTAAATTTCACACAGTAGTATTTAGTAGCATAATTAATCCCTACTTTATGTTATGAGTAATATTTCCTATTCCCGACCCTGTAACGTCCTTTAAGAAGATCCATGTTCCAATTAGACTAGCCCATCGGCACTCTTTTAATGAGCAGATTAATCATTCAGATGGGTACAACGGTGTCATCGCAGGTTTTAAATATGATAATCTACATCCTAATGGTGCTGCAAAACCTTGGCTTAAAGCAAAAAAGGTAGACAAAATTGGTGAGAGTTTCATTTTGTTCTCTATCTGGGACAATGCAGGACACAGGAAACCTTGAGTACTGCGGAGGGGCAGATTTGGGAAAGTAATCACAATTCGGTTACAAAAATTACTCCCAGGAGAAGTCACACCGGTTGGCTCCCTAAAGCACACACATTTATGTGAGACTTTGAGGTGGGGAAAATTTTTCATATTTTCTTGGCCAGACAGCTTTTCTCTTAGAACTTTATACCCCACCTTCCCTTTTAAGAAAGAGTATGCAAAGGGAACTTCCAAATGGCAGCAATTTTAAAATAAAGTTAATTTTGATTAAGCCGGACCCATATTGATCGAAAGGTTCTCCCATAGAGGTATGAGAGAAGAGAAAAAAAAGTTCTTCCGATTTGATGACTCCCTTTTATACAAGATTGCAGAAAACTATTTACTTTTTTATGCCTTCATTTCCCCTCTCTCCAAAAGCAGCACTACAGCCAAACCTCAGCAAGCACCAGTTCTCTGGGCAATACATGGCAAAACCACAGAAAAATAGGCTCACAGAGAAAAATATCAATAAAGTGGAATTTGCTATAAATGATTCACCCTAACAAAAAGTATACTCTTAGAGCTGATTAATAGACTCCAGAAACTCAAACCAAACACATACTCTTTTTCCCGTACCTCTTAGGTACAAACACCCTGAAACCAAGTTCCTTTTTGAATTTGTACACTGCCATCCAGCTGCCTCCATCTCAGTTAAACTTGTCCCCCCAAAGATAGGCACCTAACTTGTTCTTGAAAATGAGGTCCAACACAAGCAAGTCATGGTTACCTTTTTTTTGGGGGGGGGGACAGGGTCTTGTTCTGTCACCCAGGCTAGAGTGCAATAGCATCATCATAACTCACCGCAACCTCAAACTCCTGGGCCCAAGCGATCCTCCTGCCTCAGCCTCCTGAGTAGCTGGGACTACAGGTGCACACTACCATGCCTGGCTAATTTTTCTATTTTTAGTAGAGATGGGGTCTCACTATGTTTCTCAGACTGGTCTTGAACTCCTGGTTTCAAGCAATCCTCCTGCCTCTGCCTCCCAAAGTGCTAGAATTACAAGCATAAGCCACCACGCCTGGACTATAGTTACATTTTTAATACAAATAGTTGAAGGCCAATTCATTTGTACCTGCAGCCAAGGGTTAGCTACCAAGAAACCTCCAAAGAGAACATAGGCCAACTTAAGCAGACAGTAAGGAGGGTAACTTAGGGGAGATGTCAAGCATATGATAAAAGAACATAATGGGAGGGTGTTGTTAATATGCTCAGGGTAACCCTAGATTCATCAGAGGCGTCTGTAATAACAATCCAACTTTCTGGATCTGCACAGATAAAAAGCCCTTTCAGGAAATAAGACATTTGGGGGAAGTACTCAAATGAGGGATGGGGAAGACTGCTCCATTGTGATAATTTCATCCATTCAATTTACACCTAGCAGGGCTAGGCACTGTAGGCACAGTGGTGCAGGAGATATGCCAGTCCCTCTCAGATTGTTCCATATAGCTGTATTTCTCTTTGGAATTAGAAGACGAAAAATATTCTTATTTTAGAAAGGCTAAACTAAAGTGCAAGTTTCATTCTTGAATTGTGGACCAGAATCAATGTTATCTTTACTGTAAAATAGGGCCCTTTTCTATAAAACACAAATTAAGTCTACATTAGCATCAAGATCCTTGTTGGAGGATAAATTTCCTCTTTGGTGCTGCTCCGTATCTACCTCCCACCCTTCTGGTGCTTTCCCTATCAAAACCTGCTCTTAAGAGAATCTAAAACTCGTCCACACTGAAGTGTAAGTATCGGGTGTATATGTACGGAAGGGGGCAGAGAGTTAAGTAGTTGGTCAGAAGCCAAAGAATCAATATGCTAAGATTACAGAGAGCAGCAGGATTGGGAAGAAAATTTGAGATAAGGAAAGAAGAGTGTGAGGCGGTTTGGGGGAATGGGGAAACGGAAGGGGTTTCCTGTCCCAATATTCTAGATTTATCACTTTGGAAGTTTCTTCAAGACACATGTTAACACTGCTTCTTGCCCATGAAGTCACTGTGAATAAACATAAATTCAACTGGTTTCCTCCTAGGACAACGGTTCAGCAAAAACTACAAAAGGGCCAATTCCCAAAACTCAGGAATTTCAAAAGGTTATGAATGAATTATACATAGATACTATTAAGAATAATGGCTTAGCATATGCCCACAGGAAAAAAATTTTAAATCTAGAAGACCTTTCCTGACATGTGGATCAAACATGCAATTCCAACACACTTGTCTTTCTCCAGTAGGTTTAACTCATCCCTGTTAAGTACCACATCATGGAAAAACACATGTCAACAACTACAAATAATTGCAAAAAAATAATTATAAATTAGTTCTAGATGTCTAAGTCAGTGCGATTCATTTAATGCTCCCACTGAGATCCCAGTCCAAGAAGAGTTAATCAAGCATAGCAGCTTCCTAATCAGAACAGTGAACTAATGATCCTATTTCTGAGTAATACCAGTCAGATAAAGCTCTCAAAAGGTAGTTAACATCACTTTGGTGGAAAGGAATGACAAGTGCAAGTCCTGGTAGGGGTAATGCATCATTCATGCCCCCTCTCATTCTGACATTTTAACGTTATCTTGTTTTACTGTGTCGGCCTAACACTGCCACTGCTGGCAAATTAAACTGTGAACTTACAAAGTGGGTGGCAATAAATACAAATTATGAGAGTTCAAAAGATGTCCCTGGAGGTGCACTGCTAGACACAGAATGTCTCTGGTTTTTCTGTCACATAGCAATAGACGAGAGACAAAGTAGAACAGGCATTTTTGGAGGCAGGAAAAAAAAGAGACAGAGAGAGAATGAACTAGCTGATGATGAAAAATGAGATGAAAATGAAGAGCAAACACATATTTAAAAAACTGATTTGAAGAAGAACATACCCCTGAAAAGGGAAGAGGCCTAGAACAACTATGTACGCATCAAAAGCCGTATTATCTCCTGGTCTTTTATGTAAACGATTCCAAAAAGCAATTTTGAAATTGAGCAAGGTATTTATAAATTATCAAGACCAATAGCTAGGTGTTCTGAGTAAAATCCACAATGAGAAAATGTGCACTGATGCCACAGGAATCTTGTTCATTGTATAAAGTTGTCGTTAAATGCGATCTGAACTCCCGTCCCCACCTCCCCTCCCAACTCAACAAAGAAAGAAAAACAGAGGAAGTTTGCTTCTTATAAGTAATTCTGGATGTGCCAGACTAGCATGGATGCCACTAAAAATACAAATATCAAGAGTTCCTTACGAAGCTTTTGTAGGCCAAGAAAAGAGACTTCCAGGAGTCCGAATTTCTGTGGCAATCCCACGTGCTTTTCTAGTCAGAGCAACCTCAGGGGTTAATGGATAAAGTCAGGGAAAAGAGAATGAAAATTAAAATGTGTCTAGAAAGTCTGCCAGGGGCTTTGCAAACTTAAAATGCCTATAGTGAAAATCAGAAACACACCCAAACAAGAGAAACCGGCCCCTTTTTAGGAACATGAAGAAAGACAGACCTAATAGACATCAGATTTTTTAATATCGCCTAACACTGAGACTTTTGCTCCCAATTTGGTCTAGTTCCACTAATGAATCTTATAAAATATTTTATCTGCCTATTCCATGCCCACAAACCACTCACAGGAGACTTGGAAATCATCATTTCTTCCAGAGTGCAGATATCAGTTGGGCCCATATGCAACAACGGTCTGTTTATTTTTCCCATAAACCACCAGTTTCATAGAAACTCATTAGCATCACCTGTGTTAATTACACTAGCAAACCAATCAACAGCTCCTTCTTAATTAGGTTTTCTTTATTAAAGCCGGAAATTGCCAAGGAGACAAAAGTCACCTGGGGAAATTATGTGAAAAGGAGTGTTTATGCCAAATTACACACTAAAATAATAATAAAATAGCCCGGTTTGTTTACAGGAAAAGGAAACAATATTAATATTCAAGGTCACTGGCACACTCCTTATTAATTATTCTCGTTATATTAAATCGTGATCATTTCTGCTTCAAGAGGGTTGGCTTATAGAAAGTCTTTGTACTCGAAGTTGACTCACATCAGATTTTAATGGCTGTGGTCAGCGATTATGACTTGCTTATTCCATAAACACGAGCACCTACAGGTTAAAGCAGTTAAGACTAATTTCACGAGCCCATGTCCCAACTGTAACTCAAAATCCCGTATGTCTGTTAGTAAACCTAGAAAGGCACATAAAAACTACTATAAAAGGAAAAGATGCACATGTGACTCTTGGAATTTGCAATTCTCCCAAGAGAAAGGAAAAAAGACTTCGAACCAAGAGCCTTTCAGTTGGGGAGGGAGGGGAGGTTGCAGCACTAAGACCACAAGAGCAGCTTTTAGAGGGAGATTGTTTCTCCACGGTTCGCTTTATAGGGAGGTTCTGCTGGGACATTTAAACCAGGACTGGTCAAAGCTCTAGAAAGTAGATTGCAGGAGCTTCCTGTTCTGGTCGTGTGGCAGTGGACACAGAGAGGGCCAATACCAGGTGACCTATTAGATCTTTTCATCTTCAATTTACTATAATGCTGAGTACATTTATCACGGACTCAAAATCTGTCTTTGGAATAATGAAACCCGGGCTCACCCATCTGTAAAGTGGGGATAACAGAGCTTAACCTGATTCCTTGTGAGAAGAATGAGTTCACATTTAGAAAGTACTGGGATGACGGAAGTCACTAAGCGAGTCATCATTGCTCTGCTTCCCATCGGTCTTGGGAAACAGCCTGTGCTGGAGGCCTGTGAATTCTGGCTCTGTGTGGCCAGCCAAATGAGCGATAGTAAAAAGTCAACTAGAGTTGGGAGCAGGGCCTCAAAGAAAAGCAAATGCAGACTTTAACAAGCTACATAAATGAAATAACTTCCCAGCGTCAAGCCCCCAGACCCAACGGTACAGGCTCTGGGGGCTCCCTGCTCAGGGTCTTCTTTGCTTGTGTTTGGATTGCCAGACACCTCCCACCCAGTGACTTTTCACTAGAAATCAAGAGGGGGTCGGGGGTTGCCCCAAGCCCCACAAGGATGTTTTTGTTTTCTAGAACAAATGCCATAGGAGGAAATCGTCAAGGAGAAGATGACCAAAAGACCACAAGCAGAAACATTGCAAGTGGTCCCAAAGCCCTTCTGGCTTTCAGATCTAAACATCAGAAGATTTTTGTTGTGGCCTCTAAAAAGCCAATGGAACCAACACACCCATGTAGCACCATCTTCAAGAGCTAAGATTCTGGGGGGCACTCCCTCACCACCTTGGAAAAATGCCCAGAATCTGAAGTCTGTAATTTTTAAATTGCTTTCTAGCATTGAGAGATTAATATTAAAGATTAATATCAAAGAATATAGCCCTAATGCTAGAAAGGGAAACAGAATAAGATCCTTTATGTGTGGGTAACAAAGTATTTCTTCTCTAACATCTTGCAAATTGCCACAATGATTTTTAACCTTCCTCTCAGAGATCACACTGGCTCCTCTGGGGAATGAAGTTTCAGATAATACAAAAGCCAGGGTGTTCGTGCTGAGTCTCCGTGATGGGCTGATGACCTTTGTGGAAAGGTGCTTATCCTGACAGGCCATTGTCTTGTCGCCCACCTCAATCTGCATTCCCCGCTACTCTTTCTCCCTGTCTCTCCCTCACCTTCCCAGCTGGAAGCCTTGTCACTCAGGCCTCAGCTGACTTTATTTCAGTCACCTGCCCATACAACACACATACACACACACACACACACACGCACATGTTCACACACACACACACCGTCGTGCCTATTTGGGTACATAATTGTCATATACACATAGTTTAGTGACAACAGAATTTTGCAATGGGGTCATCAAAGTAGATCGTTAAGAAGTGAAATGGACCTGTTCCAAAAATGCATCTTTATGAATCAAGGTCAGCTGAAAAATCCCATTCGTGTACCTGACACAGAAGCCATTCTAAAACACTAAATCTCAAGTTGCAGTGGTTTTAGGGTTTCACTCAGGAAATGCCAGGAGACATGGAATACCAAAAGCCCACTGTTAAAAACACTTTCCTTTAGTCGAAGACTTCTCTGCTTACCGTTAAGGACTGGGTGGACATCTTCCTCACTGCACAGAAACTTTCTTCTCTTCTATTTATCCTCCACTTTCAACGGCTTCCCATCTCACTCAGAGTAAAAGCCCAGGCACGGCTCACAGGGCCCAAAAAATGCCCCCATGAAGCCTCAGGCAGCATCACCTACTACCCCCGCTCCAGGAGTGTTCTCTGCAGCCCACCGGCCTCCACGCCCTTCCTCAAACCTGTCAGCCACCTTCTTCTTGCAGGGCCTGGTCTCCCACTGCTTGTTCTGCCCTGAGTTTGCTCCCCCAGCTATCCGCAGGGCACACTCCCTCTGCGCCTTCAGGTCTTGGCTCAATTACCAACCTATCCAGGAGGCTTTTTCTGGCTACTACATTTAAGATAACGACTGGAACCCCACCCCTAACATTCCCTCATCCCATTTCCTGAATTATTCTCCTCTGTAGAATTCATCACCATTTGATGTACTATCTATTCTACTGGTCTAGTTGTTTGTTATCTGTCTCTCCTCACTGGAATGTAAGCTCCATGAGGGCAGAGATTTTCACTGCTTCCCTCGTGCTGAATCTCCATCGCCCAGATCGATGCCTGGACCTCAGGAGGCATTCAATAAATATTTGTTGAAAGAGGGCAGGGGAAGGGAGGGGAGGGGAGGAGAGGGAAGGACTGGAATATGATAAAGGGTAGACCTCTTGCTGCATCCTTTTATAATATTTCTCCTCTCTCTTTTCTTTCCCTCTTCATCTCCTATTTCTCTCTCTCTAGAATGCTCTTCTACACCCTACTACCCAATCCCACCCCCTTCACCTAGTTGACTCACATTCTTCCTTCACCACTTTTACAGAGGTTTCTCTAGCCTCCCTTACAAGGTCAACCCACCACGCACATCCCCCTTGCCTTCATGAGGTAAGTCCATCAAATCAGCCAAATATTTTGCATCCTCCCTTTTAATCTGTAATATGAATTTATCATACTGCAGATTTCACATTTATGTGTGTGATTTTTTTAATTTAATGTCTGAGCTCCAGAACCCCCAACCTCACTATTAAAGTTCCGTGAGAGCAGACACTATGACCATTACGACCACAAGTTACTAGTACACAGGAGGCATGGAATAAATATTTGCTGGTTGAATAAGGTAAAAATTTATCTTCTGTAGTAAAAATTAATTCTTATATTACTCTTAGCTATATGTCCCATAAAAGCCTTAATAATTCCTAATAGTAGTAGTAGTAGTAGTAGTAGCTGTGGTCATTGTCATTGTTGTCATCACCTACGATGTCATCCTTTGATTCTCACCATCTCTCCCCACCTGGTCCAGCACTTTTGATTCCTTGCCACCACCTTGCACCCTGAGGAAACCTGAAGACACCCAGATCTTACAAATAGCACCCCCATTCTTATTCCTAAAGCATTTTGCTGGTGTTCCCATGTGTTCATGCCCCCATTGCAGACTTTATCACAGTGAACATGTTTGCAGGTCTCCATGCTCCCCAAGGGCATAAATGGAGCTGATTCTCTTTATATCTCTAATTCCTAGCACAGTGATGCACTCAATGTGTTTGAATAAACTAACAAGTAGTTACCGTCTTCTGACTGATTTCTAGCCTTCGGTGATTGGATGGCAACCTGTGGTTCAGAGAGCCCAATAAAATCAAAGCCTTGTCTTTTAAAAAATGCAGGTTTGAGGCAGAAAGTCTGGCAAATCACCCAAACCTTTGGCAGCCTGTATTCACATCCTCAAGTAAGATAGCCAGCATCTCTGAAATTTCTCAATTGACACTTGAGAAGCATTACAAAAAGCCTCAACTCTGAACTGGCTCACTTTGATGATCTACCTGAATTTCAATTGTTTTGCATAATTTTTTCAAGTTTATTGGTGGGAAAAAAAATCCTCATTGGAAATATACACAGCTTTGAGATGGTTTTTTGTAGACAATTTCTTGAATACACACACACATTATCTCCCTGATAGGCGATAATGGCTCTTTAAGGAGCTGTCATGATCAATCGTAAAAATACATATTTAGAACACTTTTTAAAATGTGTGTATTATAAAAATGTTTTAAAATGAAAACTATTTACCCAAAAGACTATAATGGTTCTGAAGAGTATTTTGTAAATCCATATTTGAGACTTTAAGGGGGGAAAAAAACGATTTCTGATCTGGGAGATCATAAAGACTTCACTGAAGCCATTAACGTTTATTGTCTCTCAAGGGCTAAAAATGTTGCTGGGAACATGTTTCCAGGTTGAAGAAAACACACAGCCCATCTTTTAACAAAGGGTCTTGGGTGTGCCTCTCCGTCCTGCCCCAAAGGCTGACAGACACCAGTCCATTATACTAACTAATGGCACACTTAGAAGAAAATACCATCCAGAGATGTTAGCCCAGGGACCTTGACTAATGGGTACTGTCTAATGTTCAAAGACCCCATCAGCTCTGGTCACTGATGAGACATTCTAAGAGTAGTGCATTAAGACCTCGGTAGAGAAAGTCACTGTGGGAAATCTGATAGGATGAATTGGATATTTGAGGGGAAAACACTCTTTATCCCTTTTGTCCCTTGCCTGATTCAGGAGAAAAGAAATGATTAACGATCTCATGTAAAAACCTAGTCTGCTACACCTCCTGTATCTCCTTCCACAGTCCTGACCAAAAAAAGAAAAAGTAAAGAAAAGAAAAAAACCCCAACAAACAAAAAAAAACCATTTTGAATAAGAGCCCTAAGCTTAGTCCTCATACTTAGTACCTACTGTACGCTGTGTTTACTGAGGCAAGAAAATGAGACATTTTCTGGTTCATAGAAAAAAATTCTGGGTCTAGTAAATGGCAGAAAGTTGTGAATGCTGTCTAGTGCCTTCATATTTGTGCCAACTTTTTTAAACAAGACAGATTTTGTAAGGAAAAAAAAGAGTTGTGGGTGGAAAGAAAGAGAGAAAGAGAGAAAAGAAAGCAAGAGTGAGAGAAAGAAAAGAAGGAAGGAAGAAAGAAGGAAAGAAAAAAAGGAAAGAAAGATTGAAAGATTTCAGGCATCTGTAACATTATATGCTAAGCGCTGCCTGAAGCAAAATGTCACAGGCAACCTGTAACCGGAAGTCAAAAATGGAAAGGTGGAGAAACTTAACCACAGCCATATGAGAAACACTGCTGGACATAAACAACTGGGGTTGGGGGAGCTGCAAGGAGGGTCATGTCGACATATTTTTCACATTTTTGTACAATAGAATTCACAAATCTCTACTGGGCTTTCTCAAAAACTTTACCTGTCGGGTGTAAATGACCAGCTGGGTTTGATTAGGACGGCAATGTACCCCTGTTCAAGGTCTGGGATGATTGGACTCGGCTTTACACCAAAGGAAGTTAAGTCCCTAATAGTTAATGAAACGAGCAGATTTCCTTTCTTACACCTGAAATAACCTGCCTCCCAGAGCCTGTCCAATAGACTGTCTCTGAAAGCAAATAGACCCAGCTAAGAGTACCTTCAAAGCCAGGCTTTCATTTATTGTCAAGACAGAATGAAATTGGTCCTTTTTATGTAACACACGAGTTAGGCTGACCTAGCCATTCATACATAGCAAAGTAGTGGTTCATTGTGTTGGCTTTTTCCCCCTTCCTGTAATGTTACAAAAAGAATCTAAATACTCAAGGGTTCCTAAGCCTCTTGATGAGAGTACTTAGCTCACATCAATGGTAACAGACTTAAACCTAGGCATTTTAGGCAGAATGGATTTCTTTGTTGGGTACTTTTCCTCCTCCTCCCCCAACCCCAACAGCTTGAATTCACACTAGGCTATGTGCACAAACCCATAATAAATCACTAGGAATGTAAAATACACTACACTTTCCCCCTCAAGTTGGCCTGGGTCATTTATCATTCTGTGGATTTCAAAAAGATGGTAGTGTTTTTATTGCAAAGGCCTTGTCATTACAGAAAGTAGAAAAGAAAGTATTGATCACAATTAGATCATATATTAGCAGCTCCCGATGTCTGCACTGCTGAGGATTTCAACCTAGATCATTCTCCCCTCCGTTAAAATTCTGGACAGCAATTTCTTTTATGTTAGAATAACTAGTATAAACCCATAAAATGTAACCTAAAAATGTAATTATAATTGCCATGCCAAAAGCAAGCCAGTCAATATCTTTGCGATTCTAATAGTTTCAAGCACTATTACCTTAACGGTCTCACATCACAGTACTGATTAAAGAAACATTTTGTCTTTTTATCTGTATGGAATGGCCAGTGTAATCACTGAGGCATAGAGAGCTAAAATATTTATTAGTGAGTATACATCTTGGTTCAGGTAGTGAATGTCAATTTAGGGTGGAAAGTTACAATACAGCTCTTAGTTCAATTCATTTTCAGGTTCTTGTAATGCTCCTGCAGTAGTCATCCCAAACAGAGGAGATCTTAGAATCTTCCCCCTACACACAAATCCTGCAGATTTTCCAGGAAGAAGCTCTTCTTGGGAAATTTCAAACTGGTCTTAAATTGCCAGCAACTACCATGGAACCTGCATGAACCAATAGAGACACACCTCAAAGGGAGAGGCGCTAAGTAGATAAAAACCGCAAAGTGAGGCCGGCCTGGCAGCCAGTTCCAATCCACCCTTCCTGTCCAACAAAACAGACAAGCAAACAAAACTATTCATTTGAAACTTATGGATTAAAATAATAACAAGAATCTAAAATATATGAATTAAAACCTATCATTCTCCCACAGAATACATAATCTGTGATTTAGATCTTGAAAGGTACCCATTATTACACACTAGTAAATTACCAAACTCAGAATTAGAACGTACAGGTAAAAAGGTTTCTTCAATCTAGACATTTAATATTGTTTCTTTTGACAAACCATACAATCTCATTATGTGGGTTTGGAATGTAAGAAATATAAAAAAGTGTTTAAAAATAAACAGCATATTCCTGATCATTTCTCTGAGACCTGAAAATATACGATCTCCCAATTAGTGGAACAGGAAGGAAATTTAGTGTCCTATCCGTCCTGAAACATCAGCACCACGGCCAGATAAAATTTCTACCATGGGACGTGCACAACTAATTTCACAATTAAACTTATCCATGTCACGTGCATTTCCAAAGCAAGATATGAAAGGGGTGGTTAAAAAAAAATCTGCTTCGTTGAGGAAAATACACTCTGCAAAAGTGTATTTTCAGAAAATTCACTCTGTAAAAAAAACGCAAAAGTGCTGACCTCCCGGTGGGCTGCTTGGGAAAAGCATCCATTTTGACTCTTCACTGGTTCTTAAATAAACAGGGTACCAGGCCTCAATCCATCCTGCCTTGGGGAGGCGGGAGGACGGAGGAGAAAAAGACACACAGAGGCTAACGGGAGGGAAAATGGGTGATTCTGGCTCCAAAATTAAGTGAGAACGCCAACCTTGTCATCCCAGGACGGGCCGACAAAGGGGAGAGGCAGCCTCACGCTCACACGGTCTACCCACGGGTTAACTGGCATTTCTAATACTTTTCACCTAGTCTGACTTGACAGATGCCTAACCTTAGCTACTGAGTGGAGACAGGCTGATGGGCCTTGGCCATACAGGAGGAAAATTTTTGATGCTTCTCACTTATGACATGATTGATTTTCTTTCAGCGGCCCTTCACTTTGGGAAGTGGCGAGGGCTGGCTCACTGCGCCCCGGTGCGCCCTGACCCCCGACATGCGGCCGCTGTGAGGCTGGAAACCGATGACGGCAGAAACCTAAAAAATCAATAGGCCCTGTCAGTCAGGGGTGAGGCGGACGTCTTTTAAAAACCCAATCACGACATGTATTTGCTGCATGGCGCGGATCTACTGCACACTTGAGAACACACTGAATTCCCCCCTTGCCGTATTTATTTATTTGGCTCTGATGTATACTTCATTTTGCCTCTTCCTGCGAGGTGGGGGGGAGAGACTTAAGCTTTAAGGCAGCAAAGGAAAGGGGGCAAGCCACGTGGTAAGGTGGGTTCTTCATGATTTTAACAGGAAAAATTCCCTGGAAACTATTTGAATAGTATGAAATAAATAGAGCACCTTGCCGCTGCCAACATAAACAGTGACGTCATTTTTTTTTTTTTTTTTTACATTATCTGGAAAGAATTTAGATGTAAGACTTTTAAGTCTAAAAACACATGAGGGCAAAGCTGCTTCATAAAGTTGATTGAGGAAAGACTATTGTTTAATTTTTCTTCGGGGGTTTCTTTAAGGTAAAATGATTGAAGAGACACACACACACACACACACACACACACACACACACACACACACACAGAGTCTACAGTTCTCTGCTGGGAAAGAACAAGCACTAGGAGAATCGCTCAGTTTCCAAGCAGGGTCAGTGTAATATTCTCCATTCAATGTGGAAGAAAAAAAATCAAATATGCATCCTTTCTTTTGGAGACAGACAATGCAAAAGATGGCATTTAGCGTCTTCGTGATCTGAGACGGGGTGGGGTGGGGGGAATAAATATCAACTACGACAAGCCAAAAAGATAAGAGAAATACCATCAGCTGAAATGTTTCAGCACAGAGGAAGAAATCCCACACTCACACAAAAAGGAAAAAGAAGACAGTGAAAAAGGTTTGGAGACTATAGACAGAGAATACTATTAGGGACTATGACAATGTATATTATAAGAGCTACGTGAAAGTGGATTTCAGAATTTCTGTGACATGCTTTTCTTCTTTCTTTTCAGAGAAACAGATAGGTATATTATGCATCATCTTAAAATCCACCCAGGTAAACATCATACATTAAAAATAAAACAA